>JAJOZX010001186.1:662500-667500 GCA_023014485.1 Bathynomus jamesi | reverse complement strand
GGTGCGTACCAGAAAATTTCAAGTTAGCAAACGTAACACCTATCTTTAAGAAAGGCGATAAAGGTGCGGCGGGAAATTATAAGTCAATCAGTTTAACGTCTGTTGTAGGTAAGCTACTGGAATCAATAATTAGGGATCGTATAGTCGAACACTTAGAATTCCATAACTTAGTTAGAAATACGCAGCACGGTTTTAGGCGAAACAAATCTTGCTCAACTAATCTTTTAGAATTTTTTCAAAGCGTGGTTGACGTTTACGATAGTCATCGGGCGGCTGATGTTGTGTATTTAGATTTTCAAAAAGCGTTTGACACCGTAACGCACAAAAGACTTATTGAAAAAACTAAGGCTCATGGAATCAGGGGTGTAGTAATAAATTGGATAGAAGAGTGGTTGCGAGGTAGGAAACAGAGGGTGGTCATTGATGGAGCGGAGTCGTGTTGGGCTAATGTAGCGAGTGGCGTTCCTCAGGGTTCTGTATTGGGCCCCTTGCTTTTTCTTATATATATTAACGATTTAGATGTCGGCCTAGTCAGTACAGTTTTAAAGTTTGCGGATGACACGAAGCTGGGTGGTAGGGCGATTAATGACGAAAATAGAGGTAAAATCCAGGAAGATCTGAATAAAATCGTTGATTGGTCAGTCACATGGCAAATGAGATTTAACGTCGATAAGTGCAAAATTTTACATATAGGTTCGCGTAACGGTAATTTTGCGTATAGTATGTCAGGGAAGGAGTTAACAAGCGTAGGGCAAGAAAAAGATTTAGGAGTTATAGTCACTGGTGATTTAAAAGTAGCGAAACAAAGTACAGCAGCGGTCAATAAAGCGAACAAAGTGTTAGGTTTTATAGCTCGGAATTTTGAGTACAAATCGCGCGATATTGTAGTTCCTCTTTATAAATCATTAGTTAGACCCCATTTGGAGTACGTGATCCAATTTTGGAATCCGCATATGTGAAAAGATATAGACAAACTCGAAAGAGTTCAAAAACGAGCAACTAAGATGATTCCGTCGCTTAGGTCAAAGTCGAACGAGGATAGGCTTAAGGAGTTAAAATTGACTACACTCGAGACTAGAAGGCTAAGGGGTGATCTAATCCATGTTTTCAAAATTATGAATGGGTTCGATAACGTAGATAGAGATAGCTTTTTCGAAATATCTCAATATAATAGGACTAGAAATAACCGGTGTAAGTTGAGAAATAGAAGGTTCGAGACAGCAGTTGCCAAAAACCTTTTTACGCATAGAATAGTAAATAGCTGGAATAGTTTGCCGGTAGAAGTAATTAGTAGCACGTCTATAAACATGTTTAAAAATCGATTAGATGCATATATTGATAGATTGGGTATAGTTTAAGGTAGTAAAATTAAGGCTTTGTGGTTCGGAACCCACGTAAAATTGTAGGTCCCCTCCTCCACTACGGAGGACATGCACAATACACAATTACGAACACAGTTAGGTAGACCAGCCATGAGTGGATCCTTGGTTCTTTGTTGGTCTGAAACATTATAACATTATAACTTTTCGTCATACAGATCGATAATAAACATGGTTTATTTGAAAGCAAAGTACCATACGACAGTTTCAATGACACCAAAATTTCTCGGATGTGTAAGCAAAGCAATTCTCATAAAATTTTATAAGGTGAGACTTTTTATGTTGATAGCGTTGTAATACTATACCACTGCAGTAGCAAAAGATAAACAAGTGTAAATTTGTCCGATGGAGAAGTTTTCGTTTTCTGCATATAACGATGGTAGCAATGCGTGTTTGAATCTTGCTGCCTTACCATTATACAGTAGATCACGTTATGAGTTATTGCCTTATGGTTCCTGCATATGCTTGAAAACCGTCCTCTCCATGTGCTGTATCTGCCGAGGCACTTTCTATTATCTTCTCCCAGAGAGTATCCTGTCCTTTGAGCGTCCAGAACATTCATGAACTGAGGCTTTCCGTTTTTTTTCGAAGTGTACAATTGTTGTTTAGATTTGGCGTGATAAAATTTCAGTGCGTTGTCTATCATCCTAACCCCTTCAAAGCTTCCAAACTTCTCGTGAACCTACTGTAGCTTAATTCTTTGTCATCAACAAATATGTGATGACGGTAAAAATTTTATTTTATCTTTAAAAAATAAAAAATGAGGAATGAACAATTTTCAAAATTTTGTGTCTTGTGACCGTCTATTTACTTTTATAATGTCTCTCTCTCTCTCTCTCTCTCTCTCTCTCTCTCTCTCTCTCTCTCTCTCTCTCTCTCTCTCTCTCTCTCTCTCTTTCACATGTATGTATGCATATACTGTATATATGCTTATTCACGTGCATTTAACTAAGAAATTTCCTCTTAAAATATATTATTTTTTGGGGGGATTTGCACTTCATGAAAAAATATAGATAAAGTATAAAAACTTCATAAATATTTTATAAACTAAAATCAAAATGCGTTTATTAATAATGAAAGAGTGATAACAACCTCGCTCACGATATTTTAAATTCAACTTTTTGTAAAAATGGTAATTGATTAAACTAAAAATATCATCTCCTTTTAAGGAAATCTGCAAAAAAAAAAATGAAAGACCTTTTAATCAACTTAACGAACGCAAAAATGTCACAATTTTTAGACTATCCTTTTGTATGCAAATAAGACATCTACTTGAAAAACGGTGTATGTCAACCTTCTAGAATTCGTTTTCATTACAAAAAAAGAAATGTCTTCAAGAAACCTAATCGATATACGAGTGTGTGTGTATAAATTTCATTAAAAAGGAACTTAGCAATTCTTGAGTGTGACAGGTTGTCTTGAGACCAGTAAAAAAGCTAAAAAGCTACGTTTTTTTTTGCTGAGGACAAATTGCAAATGACGTTTCAGGCTGCAGAGAACACCATAAAAATGAAAATAAAGCCAGTAGGTTTTAAATATATATTAACGTCTGTGCAACATGAAAAACTGGTAAAGATAACGAACATGTATGGTTCATGCAAAACGTATGCACCCACATACCCACATGCATACATGTATAGGGTTATATACATATGCATATATGCATATATGTTTGTATACCCTTGAAGCACTCATTTAGCCTTAACCTAAATGATATATATACTGTATATACACTGTCTGCCAAAAAAAAAAGGGTTCACTATAAAAGTATCCATGGAATCAACATTTTTCAAACAATCAGTATGAAACTTATACACGTAAAAGGTACATAAAACATGTATCTATAAACCAATTTTCAGTTCGAAGCTATCAAAAATAACGATTTATTAAATGTTTCGGATCACCTGAAGATCAGGGCCACCAGCCTTCTTTAGTTAGCCTTATAAGACTTAACCTAACCAATGATTGGTTAGGTTAAGTCGTGATATTTTCGTTAGTTCGCCTTATAAGGCTAACTAACCAAGGCTGGGGGCCCCTGATCTTCAGGTGATCCAATATTTCTCTAATAATACTACAACTGATGCTCAAGAAACTAATCAAGAATCCTTTATTTCCATTTTCACTTTTGTAAATTCTAATATACGATTTTTTTTTGCAGGGTTATAAAATATAGTGAATATGCCATTTTTAGAGGAAGATAAGATTATAATTAAGCATTATAGACTAGAAAATGGATATGGATGAAGGAAACTACTCTCCGAATTCCCCAACAAAGGATGAACTCTTGGTAGTTTGGGAAAGCTTCTAAAGAAAATTGACGAGACTGGGGATATCAAAAGAAGAGAGGGAAGTGGGTGACCAAAAACTGTTCGTAAACAAGACAATATTGACGACGTCGAAAAATGTATATTAAGTCAGGGAAACCAGCCAGGAACCCACATGACACCAGCTCGCATATCAAAAGAGTTACAATTATCAGAAACTAGTGTGAGACGCATAATTAAACAAGATCTTCAACTAAAACCTTTCAAAAGAATGCACGGGCAAAAGATTACTCAAACTGATGAGCAGAAACGAGTTCAAAGATCAAAACAAATCTTACGGCGAGTAACATGTGATAAACTTTCAAAGGCTTTTTTCACTGATGAAAAGAGATTCACTGTGGAGCCACTTCGGAACAGTCAAAATAATAGAGTTTACTCGCACGTCCAATGTAAGAATGAAATACCTGATAGCAGACTTTTTGCAACCAGAAGTCATTCCTCAGCTAGTGTCATGGTGTCACTTGGCATCTCAAAGTTAGGAAAAACATTCATTCATTTTACTGAGCCTGGTATAAAAGTCAATGCAAATACTATCGAAATACTCTGCTGCGAAACATGTTTCCAGAAATGCAAAATCTGGCCAGCGGTGGTTATTATCTTTTTCAGCAAGACGGAGCAACGCGCCATATAACAATAGCAACTGTGGGATACCTATAAAATAATGTCCCAGAATTACATGAACCCAAAAATTGGC
The DNA here is from genome assembly GCA_023014485.1 of Bathynomus jamesi. Taxonomy (NCBI): domain Eukaryota; kingdom Metazoa; phylum Arthropoda; class Malacostraca; order Isopoda; family Cirolanidae; genus Bathynomus; species Bathynomus jamesi. The sequence goes on along the minus strand of JAJOZX010001186.1, from coordinate 663,103 downwards.
CACCTAACAGTCCTGACTTGAACCCTGTTGGCTATGGAATCTGGGAAAATTTGGCACCGAGAGTTTACAGGAGCAGGGTGAGAAATGTTCATCACTCGCGTCAGCTTCTTGTGGAGAAGTGGGAAGAGACACCACAGGAGCAGATCGATCGAACCATTGATGAATTTCGTCCAAGATTGAAGAAAATTGTTGAAACAGAAGGGAAACACATTGAACAATTTTTTTAATAGGAATTCCAAAAGAGTAAAATGTTAATTTGATTTCTTTTGTAAACTTACTTAGGATTTAAGTTGTTTCGAAATTGAAAATCCTTTTTTATTTTCATGTTTTTTAATGGAGGCATTTCCTATATTTTATAAATCTTATGATATATTTTATAACTAAAATGCGAATACAAATTTTACTACCAAAGTTTTACCGTCTTTGTGGACTCCCAGAATTCAAAACTGGAGCGATGCTCACCAACAAAATTTGTTGAACATAAACAATCCTTATTAAATCATTAATTTTGTATATAATAATCTGAAAATTGGTGTACATATACACTGTTTACATAGTTTTGCTCTATATGAGTTTTGTTATGACTGGTTAATAAATGTTGAT
>JAJOZX010001186.1:382500-657500 GCA_023014485.1 Bathynomus jamesi | reverse complement strand
GGCAAGATCCTCGTTACTACAAGTTAAGTTATGACACAGGGAGGGTGTCAAAACTGATCATACAATGAGAACACTAGGTAAGATCATCATTGTTAAAATAAGCAACTTGGCAGTGGCATAAGGAGGTGCAGTGTAAGTGCGCTTTGTTGCATTTGCAGTTGCCAGTGCATGATTTCTTACATCCACGGTGTCGGAGGATCGCGCAAAGCCTTACTGACATCTGCAAGTGTCGTCCAGAAAGGAACCAACTCCTTCTGAGCTGAGATCATCCATCCCCAGTCAGTCGGATCAGGGATCTTTTGATGAAGCAGTAGCGCCTGACCCCAAATGAAAACTGCCCGAAGAATGGCTCGTCTCACATGTTGAAATAGAGCTGCCTGGGTAAGTGGAATATTGTCGATGGTTCGGCTCCCTCGTGAGAATATCTCCCTCCGCGCTTGATTCACGGTAGCAGCTCCACAAGACTTACTGTAAAGTAGAACAATGAAACGTTCGATGACCTGCGTAGGTACAGATTCCATAGTGAAGCAGTCGGGATCACGCAATATTGCGAGCAGGCTATCCGTGAGTTCCGGAAAGAGTTTCCACACTTCCCAAGCTGTCTTCTTACCAACTCCTACGAAGTGCGATGTAGTTTCCGAGCCTCTCAGTGCATGGAATAAGGGAAGCGCAAGTCCCAACTCTGGGCGACGCTAGCACGTGAATGGAGAAACATTGGAAGTGTTTGCCAGTCCCAGAAGCCACCCATAGCTCAGACAATGACAGTTCAGGGAATGATGAGATTGCGACAACCACGACATCAGTGTCCACTCTGCGGAGGTATATTTTGTCATGGCCGTGCTGAGCTGCATGTTTGAGGTGGAGGATCATCTTCGTGTCAGCTTCTTGATGGTTACACGGTTCCAGACCCTCCGTGTCACAGGGTGGTTCTGTGAGGACCTTTTCCTCTTGTGTTGTGATGAGTTGCACACCAAGGTCTTCATCAGCTAACTGCTTACTCACGAGTGTGAAGAGTTTTGTTTTGTTCTCTGCACTTTTGAGGATGGAACTCCACTCTTTTCGGTTGATGGGAGTCTTGGAATCAATTTATTTCCTTGGACCATCTCCTCGATTCTCATGAGCTTGGTGTTTCAGGCTTCTCTCAGGGTAGATATCCCATATCCAGTCCATACGATCCACACAACCAGAAGCATGGGATCTTGCAAATGATACTAGTTGCTTCTCCATATATTCACCGATCGTGCTCACGGTCGGGTTGAATAAAATGGACTACAGCAGGACCATCGAAGATTTTCACTGTTGAATCTCCATCTGGTTTTCCATTGACCTTCTCGAAGCATTTCAGGAGATCGGACTTCGTACCAGTTCGCAAACGACCAGCACCAGCTAACAATGGGGGCTCTTTTTGGTTTTCATACATGAAAAACTCATTAATATCTGCATCTGATCGTGATTGCACAGATAGGAACAACTGAGTGACCAAGGCTGAGTCGTGTTTGAGAGCTTGAGCTTTTGCATCTTTCTGTTTGTCAGGTACTTTTTGGAACGTGTTCGGTCCTTTACGCTGGATAGTTTCAGTGAGGGCCTTTGAGGCATCAATGAAGCGTGTCTTGACGAAATCATTGTACATGGCAGATCCGATCTCATGCGCACCTCTTAACGAGTTGGTCACACATGCATCCATGACCAATTTAGTGTCAAGGGTAGTAAGGTAAGAACTTGTGTCACTGAATGGGTTGCCATGCTCTTTTAGGACTCGCACCAGAGACTTCACGTCACTGTGAAAACGAATCTGGAGGCTCTGTGCCTCTTCGTTTCGTGATGAGAGGAGGAGCTCGACGTGTGGTGCCATGACATGAAGTCGTCATAAGTGGAGATGATGCCTGCGCGCTGAGGAGAAGCTAGCATCTATATGAGGAGGGCAATCAGCTCGTCATAAAGGCTAGATGCACCTCCATCTCCCTTGATGTGAACGGTTGAGTGTTCATGTGATTGGTCTTTCGCCATCAGGAATACCGGTTTTCTGACCTCTGTACAACGAAGTTGCCCTTCATACACTCGTGGTACACTGTTGGATGTTTGTCCTTCAACTGCATGAGGTCTCCCACGTATATTGGCTGCCATCGTGCGTAGTTTGGATGGTCGAGAGCGAAACATCATGGGATTATCTCACCAAACACTTGGACATAGAGTTCAAAATCTCCCTCTCTCTGAGACCTGATGAACCTGCAGTACATTAGTTGGAGATCCTTTGTCTGTGTCCACTATTGGACTGTTGGATATGCTGCTTGTCCTTGTGACACTGAGTACACCTCTTCCCTAACTATGTGAAGAGCAGCAAGGGACACTTGGTGTGCATAGTGAGTTCTTTTCACGTTAGAGGCATTCAACGCCGAATGAGCACGACCAGGTAATAGAACGCCTGCTTCAGCCAACGCGTGATCCCACCCTGAGCCATCAAGCCACTTGCCCAGGATCTCCTGCAGCGCCAACGTACTTGTCTTCAACAAGTTGCTCTGGGTAATTTCATTGGATTCGTTTTGCCAGACTATACAATGGTTGGTCCATGCCAATGACGGGGGTTTGCCCTGGATTTAAAAAGACGATTCCATCTTTTCCAACCTCCATTGAATGTTTGACATGGATGGGGATTGCGCTTTCTCTACAAAGAGTTGTATAATCCTGATCTCTGCGCGAGAGCGCACATTGTCTTTCTGAAGGCTAGCGTTATAACCTGACCAGGTTATGACATCTCCCACCTCAATTCTCTCCTTGTCCAGTATGTGAGACACATGGGCTAACCAGGCCTCCTTCTTCACGATGAACCTTGAGATTCTGGACGCTCCTGGAACAACCGGGTCATTGCAATGGGTCATGAAAATATCTGTGTTGGGTAGTTCAGTTGGGGATACTACAGCATAGGAAGCTGGTAGAGTAAGATTTTTCCGATCACTGGGAGTATCAGCATTAACGGAACAGACGTCACGCTTGACTCTCTCGTTAGAAGTGTTCAGATGATTTGTTAGGGATATCATCGTACCATGGAACTCCGAACGGGACAGATTTGATCGTTTCTTTTGATCGATATTATCCACATCACCCGTAGTGAAGACATTTCTACGCATATTCGTGGGAACAACCACACCATCTTGGCGGAATTGGTTGGATACACTAACTGCCAACTCCAACGAGACCTCTGATACTCTATCATAAGATATTTACAGCCCAAGAGATGAGAAGTGATTTATGAGCTGCTTTGACCGACCCTGGTTTTGCAATTTCAACCCAACATAGAGGGGTGTGGGTGTTTCACGTTCTTTGGAATGACGCTTCTCATTACTGGTAGGCTTAACAACACGCTTTACAGTATTGTGGATGATAAGCTGAGACAACGTACACGCAACTTTAGCCCTAGCACCCTCAATGGAGTTCTGTGACTTAATACTAATGCCTAACAATGTCATTTATCATACATGAATGCAAACAGTGGAGGAGGGATAGATTTCAGGAGGCAGTCGTCCGCCAACGAACCTGAAAAAGCCTCCAGCGGATTCTCAAAGATGTGCCTCCTCAGTATATTTGCTGGTCTAATGAGGATCATCGCCTCGTCATCGCACAAGGTGGTTTCGCTGGAATGAGACAGCACAGCAATTTTTCCATCAAGCACACCTTCAGTCTTGTAGAATTGCGTGTGAATGTGCTGGTACACCCCAATTGTGTCAACCTTTCGTCATAGAGCTTGTAAAGTTCCCTCAATTTGCGAGCTTGTCCTTTACACTCACTAACTTAAGCAGCTAACTCGGCAAAAGCTATTGCCTCAAAAGATGTTGGTGTTGCTACTATTACCACAAGTTTCAGATTTGGCTGATGCTGTTAGTCAATCAGCTGAACGGGTAAGGGTGTATAGTAGGGTGGAGCGAAAAATACTTTTTTTCTAGTATGAAGTTCTAATAGTGATTAAATGTTGCATTTAGTGGACGATATATATCTGCCAAAATACGAGTTCATTTGTTTAATATTTTCAGCTGCCACCAGGGGGCTAAAGTTAACACAATTTTGGGTAAAAAGGAAAAAAATGCTTCTATTTTAGGTTTATCAAACTATTATAAAATTTTATCTTAGAATTATCTAATAGTTTGATTAAGATTTTTAAATGATAAGAATTCGTTTTGTAAAAATGCCTTTTCATATGCTTAATATCTTCAGCTGCCACAAGAGGGCTGGAATTAACTTAAAAATGACAATTAAGTATGATTCTGTATTTACTTGAAAAAGGGAACAGTAATAAATTAGGATGTCTCTCCTCCTTTATATTGGCTTGAGACAGTTAAGAAACGTTATTTCGTGCCTTAGCGGAGTTACCACCCTTTCCCCAACCAACCTCCCTCTAGAAAGGGTTCTTGCTGAAGTCTATTTAGTAATTTGCTTTTGTGTCAAATTTTGGCTGTTTTTTCCTTGATTCTAATGTAGCACGAATCCAACCGTCTCTGTTTGTAGGTCCGCAGACTGATCCAGCAGCGTCTGTAACGAGCTTGACGCATCTCTCTACGGCTTGTGTATGACATGGAAACTGAAATAATTCTGAATGAAGAGTAGTACCATGTTTGATGCATGATTCAATATCATCAAGAGAAACTCCTTTGGTTATCGGTGGTTCTGCTATCTGAAAATCTTGCCACATAATGAGATCTGTATAGTCTTTGGCATAAAAATTTATTTCTGGCACCTTAAAATACCTGATAACATCTGTTTCTTGAATGCATGCCCTTGCTTTTATGATACGCCTAAATCCCAACTGACGCACATGCTCCCTTTCATCAGCTATCATTGCAATGAGAATGTTTTCTTGATTTGCGTAATATGCATTTCGGTGAATGACTGAGTCATGTACTCTCCTAAGCTCTTCACGGAGATACCGGCTTCTTGCAATCATATGCCACATATGTTTAGCACCATATTGGCATAATGGTTTTCGCTTTATCTGAAACCACATTGGTGCGTATACCCTAACAATGAAAGTAGCTAATTCTTGTAAATTGCCTGAAGGATTCTCTGTGCTTGCATATAACCGCAGAGTCCTGTTTGCTGTGGTGAGCCACCTTGAATGTGATATATTGCCTGGACTCTTATGACTAAGACTCTTTGAGAATGTTCCACTTGATATAGCCTTGTGAATTTCAAGAAGGTATTTCTGGTCAGTACTTATGTCATCTACATCAACTTCACACATGTCCTCTTGAATTTCAATCGGTTTGAAGTTAACTATGGGAAGCTTTTCACAGTCTGAAAGTGCTCGGCCAATTTCTCCTGAAAATGCTCTTGGTCCAGTAGTGGTACCATCCAAGTGATGAAACAGATGGCGCAATGGAAGTTCATTAAGATGTAAAAGGCATATCAGCCACTGCAATGGCTTATTAAAGGCTTCTTCCAGTAATCTTATTGTGCCTCCAATACTACCAGTGTTAACCACTGTCGAATCACAGCCAACTGCAACGATGTTCCCTGTATCAACATTCCTTTCTTTCAAGCAATTCACTAGCGCTGTGCAAATGTATTTAGCTTTGCCACTGGAAGGTGTCACATGTGCAAAATACAGAGAGTGTGGTTCAGATATTATGCTGATATGCTCTTCGCGTTTGGTTCTTTGGTGGTTAGAGCCATCACTCTCCTGGACTTGAATCATTGTTTTATCCTTTCTGCCATCAAAGTATAATCCCCGCATGGTTTTTGGCTCTCCTATCTGTTGTAGTTCCTTTCTCTGTTTTTGTCTTTCACGTCTTAGCTTACTTCTGTCTATAATATTCCCCTTGTCTTCGGGAGTAACAATTTTAAGATCTGCCAATACTGCAGAAGCAATAGCAGCCCCAGCTCTGTCCGACATTTTAAATCTATCACAAGTAATTGCTAATGAAGGCAGTGGCTCACGCATCTGTTGTTCTGATATTACATATTGAGTCGAGGTTGTATCTTCCTCATTATCTTCAGATATCTCTTCTAGTTGTTGAAGTTCACTTGTCTCTGTTTCGATTTGTAAGTTGGACGTATTGGTTATAGCAGCACTAGTTGTTTGTGAGGATTCCAGACGTGCTTTTTCCATTTCCTTTCGATGTTCTCTTGCTTGTAATCGTCTTGTGTGTGCTATGTCAATGCTTCCTATCACCATTATTCTGCGTGTTCGTTGGTCATTTAAAAAATCCTGCTCTTTTGGAGGGACTTTCTTACTCTTTTCACATGAGCATCTCCTAAACTCCTTACATTTGCAGGTGCAGATTTCAAACAAAGTGCATTTTGAAGTTTTCAAATTCTTCAAGCTGATTTTTGTACTTAGGCTGATCCTTGCGTGACTTGTATGGCTTTAATAAGGACCTGTATTTATCATGGTACACTCGCATCATCTGTAAAACGCGTGTATGTGAAACTATTGGCAAAGAGGCCTTCTTCCAAATATTTTCTACCTTTTTGGAAACTGCCTCTGCTATTTCAGAAAATGAAGGCTCCTTGTTATTCATCTGCTCCTTCACTAAATGTTTTGTGAACAGGTAATCTTTCATAATGCAGTTATAAGTTGGTAGTTGCATATCACTCATCTCACAAGGTACTTCAAATATGGCACACTTCATATGTTCTCTAGTGAAATGTTTATATTTAGTATTTGATGCCATAATATTTTTAAGAAAAATTCACAATCACAAAATATCCTGTAACATCAAAACATTATAAAATTAATATATATAATATATTTTATAAGTATATATAATATTTATATAAATATATAATATATTATATAAACTAAAATTATATAATACATTATAACAAGCATTTTATAATAAAATCAATATTATCTCTATATAAATCATTTTAAAATAAAGTTTTATAATATTCCGATCATATTAAAAAACTCTCCGATCAACTGAGCGACTAGGCCTACCACCTAAGAAGACAAGTGTTAACACACTGTTCTAATGACTCACAGAAAGAAATTCCTTCACACCAAAACCCTCCCCCACAACCCTCCCCAAACCCTCCCCCACAACATTCAGTGTAGTCTCAACATGACTCAGTTACTCTAAATTGTGTTAAATTCAGCTCTCTTGTGGCAGCTGAAGATATTAAGCATATGAAAAGGCATTTTTACAAAACGAATTCCTATCATTTACGAATCTTAATCAAACTATTAGATAATTCCAAGATAAAGTTTTATAATAGTTTGACAAACCTAAAATAGAAGCATTTTTTTCCTTTTTACCCAAAATTGTGTTAACTTTAGCCCCCTGGTGGCAGCTGAAAATTTTAAACAAATGAACTCATATTTTGGCAGGCATATTTCATCCACTAAATGCAACTTTTAATCGCTATTAGAACTTCATACTAGAAAAAAAGTATTTTTCGCTCCACCCTAGTGTATAGTTTTGTGTGGCAGGTTTTATGGTAATATGCATCCATGGCATGCATATCAGATGCAATAGCTAGTCTTGCTAACAGTTGGGAGTTGTTTGTTTTTGTGGCTAAGTTTCTGAATGTGATATCAATATCATAAGTTGATGCTTTGATAAGTTTTGCCTTCAATTCAGTATCACACAATATGCACTTCGGCTACTCTCGATTGAAAGATGAAACAAAACTACCGTGTCTTTTTTGGACTGGGAACTTCCTCATTAGAACACTCTGACTTCACTAATTCCTGTTTCGATCAAGCTTTAGGGCATTACATTTTCTCCTGCAATTTCCATGAGTGACAGCCTTACTCTTCAACAACGTACTTTCTATACCTGAATCATCATCCAAACGCCTAATATTCATACGAAATGGCAACTCTTTGATCACATCAAATGCTGTCAAATTTTCAGACAATGTTTTGTACACACCTTTATACCCATTTTCAGCTGGGCATGTCAACTTATCATTCCGATTTTCTTGGCATAGACAACAAAGTTTCCAATTAGTGATCCGAGATGGAATTGTGCTATCAACAGGATCACTCATAGGTTGACGTTCACTTGGCGCAGCCATGGTCAACATGTTCGACATCAGACGTCAGATGGAGCGACAGGGGGCATCACTTGAAAGGAACAAAGTCTGAATGTAAAATTTGAAAGATATTTTGAGTTATACATTATCATTTTATTACACCAGTCGGATCTTTTCCGTTTGACTGCCGTCATTGAAACATAAGAGGTGAGTGCCCCCAGCCTTCTTTACTTAGCCTTATAAGGCTAACTAACGAAAATATCACGACCTAACCTAACCAATCGTTAGGTCAACTGTACGACCTTGACGATTGGTTAGGTTAGGTCGTGATATTTTTGTTAGTTAGCCTTATAAAGCTAACTAAAGAAGGCTGGAGGCCCTGATCTTCAGGTGATCCCCTTATTTTTCTGAGTACACGATTAAAACTTAAAAATTAAGCATGGATCTTGAAAGTAATTAAAATTGTTTATAAGAAACAAAATTTGAAGGGGAAATTAAGAAAAGCTTTTTTATAAAGTAACTTATTTTGTATCATCAAGACATTTCAGTTAAAATACAAAATACAAAAAGTTTAATTATGTTTCAATGGCGGCAGTCAAACGGAAAAGATCCCACCAGTCATTAATTTGTAATAATAATTTTTAATAAAAATGTTAATATTAATAATAATTTTATTTGTTTTTACACGCATATATATATATATATATATATATATATATATCTCTCTCTCTCTTAGCGTAATTTCATATTGCAGCAGAAATACAAATGACACTGTGATTTTCACCTTGACATTCACTGTAGCCGCACGATTACATAACATTGGGTTTAAACAATAATTGTCCTAAATCTTTGTACTGAATACTATATTACACATCATTATAATGCGCACTGCACTCTATTATTTTGTGTTTTGGTAATAAAATCCCTTACCTCTACTTTAAAACCGTTCAAAATTGATAAAACACTGCAACAGAAATTTCACCATTCACTGACCGAAGCGTAATGGCGACTAACTTACTCAGCCTGAATAATGCTTGTGGAAGGGCCCGCACAACGCCATCTATTATAATTTTTTAACTAAAATAATGAAACCGGTTGACAATTTGCTCAAAATGGCCGCCCAAGATCATCAAAATCGGGCCAGTAGTTCCTGAAATATGGCATTTTATGGTTTTGGCTGTCGAATTGAGGCAGCCATTTCGAATTTGCTTAAAATGGCTGCCAGAGTGAGGTCCCAGCGGGTCTCCACCCTGGAAATGTTTCTATATGTCAAAAGGTAACTTCATGCCAAATTTCACACTTCTGCCAGATCTCAATGATTTGGGTGTATTTTTGTATTAATCGACCCCACTATAGGCAAGTAAAATTAAATGCATAAATGAGCAAATAAACAAGCGGATACAAATATGGTAATATAATTGCATACGGTAAAGTAATTGAACGGCCTCTGTAGTCGTGATGGGAAAGTTAGTTTGCCGGTTGTTTGCGTACACTTTTGGGCCTACTCGATTCGATAGAGTTTGTGGACTTTTCAGCATTGAGTCCTGAATAGGCTAGCACGACGTAACAAACACTGAGGGCCTACAAGAGGCTTACTGACCTGCGATTTCGACGGAGATAACTCTGAAGACTGACAAGAACCTACGTGAAAGTTTACCGTCCTGCGTTTCGACGTGGATAACTCTGAAGACTAAAGAGGGCCTACGTGAAGGTTAACCGTACTGCTTTTCGACGGAGTTGGTCTGAGGACATACAGACCTACCAGCATGAGAATGTGTTGAGGGCCAGTTGATAGACTTGTTGAAAGGGCGCCGATCGAATTGTGGTGAAGGATGAGTGAAGCCAGGTCCAGAAGGATAACGCCGGTAGAGTCGCTTCAAGTGGTGAGTCACTTCAGTGTATTGGTGAACTGTTGCTTGAAGGACTAAGGCCAGCTGAGATCGAACCGCGCTACGTGAAAGTGGAGATTCACGAGAAGGAGCAACGAGCAGAGTGAGAACGATTTTTAGTGAACTCGCGCTTATATAGACTAGGAAGACGCGTATTTTTTCGCCGGCCTCTTTGGGAAAAATCCAGCACAATTTGCTTCTCTCTCCTTGAACCTACGTGTGTTTTTTGGTCTCTGGTGATTCACAGATATTTGCGAACGGCGAGGAAAGGAACTTCCGGTCGGTCTCTACCGGAGACGTTTTTATAGGGTAGGCAGGGTAGGCTTTGCCTGACCATTAAATTTTGTCAAACTTTAGAAGCATAAATATATCAATATAAATTAGCGCAATTAGACAAAATCTGTCGATCGCGCCCTCTTAATCCAATATCATACGATTTCTTTTTTTCATATTAGCTATTACAACCTAAAACGCCCTGCCCAACTTGAATGTATAATATAAATTCAACTAGTGTGGCAGATTTGATATATGCAATTTTAATATGAAGTAAATGCATATACAGTATAGTCAGCGCGCGGACATTCCTACTAAACGATACATTTTGCACGCTTACGCTCATTATCAAACCATCCCGTATGAAGAAATATGAGAAACTACGATTTGGGGGGTGGGGTTAAAGGAAGAAGATCGATAGGCGAATGGTGTATGATGTCACAAGGGGATGGGGGGTAGATTGAAAATAAAGCTACACTATAAGTAATGAGAAATTGCAATGCATTGGAATCTCAACTGCGGTAAGTACCCTTATATACGTATATAGTTATAATTTTATACCTTTATTGAAATTATATATATATATATATATATATATAGCCTATATAATATTCTGCCTACCCAATGCACCAGTCCAAGAACCGCCTCTGCTCTCTCTCTCTCTCTCTCTCTCTCTCTCTCTCTCTCTCTCTCTCTCTCTCTCTGTCTATATATATATATATATATATATATATGTGAAAATGAAAAGGAAAATGAAAAGGTTTATTGGCAGACTATAGTCCATATGACAAATATTATTAATACAATGACAGTTCATACACTAAGGATAAAAATATACACAATTGATTAGAAATAATACTGCACTGTCGAAGTTAAGTGGAGCTACAGACAGACGTTTTCGTACCAAGAAGTTCATAGCTTAGAGGATAAATGGCAGGACTCATGGATAGCTTGGATGATCGGGTTGGTTGATTTTTTAATTCTTTGCATTAGACTGTGTTGAGCACGTCTTGTTACCTCCGGGAAGCTCGGAACATTGCGGGTAGCAAACATTTGCGAAGTTGAGCATCTCGGGGGTAATTTATGTAAAAGTCTAAAAGACCTGTTGTACAGCAAATTTAGGGTTCTGCCAGAACCTTTTTTATAATTCACCCAGAGTTGCTGACCGTATATATTACTGCAGAAAGTACGAAAGAGTGTGTCTTTAGCTTCACTTGTACAGAAATGAAAGTTCCTTATGGTCATATTCGCTTTAACACACAGGCTTCGAGATTGTTTTCTTATATCCGAGTCATCACTCAAGGAGCTGGTAATAGTTTAACCCAAATACTTAAACTCTTGTACTTCCTCAATTACTTCACCATTCATTTTAAACCTTATATCAGCTGGCTGATTACAGCTTTTAGGATGAAATTGCATAACCTTAGTTTTTGTAACATTAAAAAGAATATCATGTTTCTGCGAATACACTTCGCAGACATTTAGTAGCCGATCCAGACCTTTAACAGAGGGACTTATTAACACCATATCATCGGCATAAACTAAGTTATTTATCGTTGTGTTATCTATATAACATCCTACTGTTGCCTCATTAAGTGAAGCAATTAATCCGCCAATATACACATTAAACAGCATAGGGGAGAGCAAGGAGCCTTGTCTCACCCCGCAAGAGGAGCCAAAACACTCGGATAGTACATTGCCCCACCTAACAGTGAAAGATTGGTGGGAATACCAAAATTTCAATAAATTTAATATGTACATGGGAACCTTCCTGTCTTCTAGTTTTTCAAATAAAATATTGTGGTTCACCCTATCATATGCCTTACTTATATCAAGGAAACAGCTATAAATGGTTGAATTACTGTCAATGTATTTAGATATTGTTTCTTTAAGTACATAGATACACAGGTCAGTTGAGTGGGACCTTTTAAAGCCAAACTGATTAGGAGATGTCCATAGGAAATTATATATATATATATATATATATATGAGCATAACGGAAAATTCCTTTTCCTCGCCTTTCTCACATGGCTTGAAGAGTAAACAGGGAAGTAAAACCCAAACACGTGGGTAGGAACAAGCCCACAAAAGTAAAAAAAAATTTTACTTTGATTCACAAAAAAAAAGTGCCCGCGAAGAATTGCGTCACCGGAACCTATAAAAACGCAAGTCCATTTCAAGTCGACCTCATTTTGCTCTCTGCTCAGGCCTTACCTAGCACTCACTCTTCATCTCCAATCTGACCACGAAACGCAGCTTAATTATCCACGAAGCTGGATCAGCTCTGTTGAGGCCTAGCATATTTCATTCCCCCGGAAGCAACATCACTTCTGCAAAATTCAACCGGCGTCATCCGTCCGGTCTCTGCCTCATTCAACATCGATCCCTTGCGATCTTCAAATCTTCACTTCCTTTCAACAAGTATCTCATCACTAAGTCCGGCTCGTAGGCCCTTCCATCTTCAGAGTTACCTTCGTCGAAACCCAGGTCTGTAAACCTCACATACGCCACAAACTCATTGGGCCTACTGAGCTCTTCTTTCATCGTGCCAAAGGGTTTTGCGTAGCCTACTCAATATACTCTCAGCCTAACCGAATAGGCTTTCTTCAAAGTGTCCTCAATTCCGTTCAATCTAACTCACGTATTTACGACCGCACTTAGGCCTATTTCATTACTGCACCAATACCGTATTGACATTACCTCAAGTATTGCTTTTAATACCAGTGTATCATCTAACTCATACTGTATAAAAATTATTCCTCATTGTCAAGAATGACTTCATTGTAATATTTCACACTTTATGTATTAACAGTTGGTCACTGTGAACAAATAAATAATTTATTTTTCTACTTAAACAAAAACTACAAAGTCATTTCTATCTCCTTTATTAAATAGTGTTTATCTGGCTGAAAGGCCATTCCATTCCATTTTTACTCTACATATTATAGTGAGCCTACCGTCGCATGGGTCACTATATATATATATATATATATATATACAGGGCCGGATCTAGAAGTTGCGAGGCCCTAGGCAGATCTAGAAATTGCGAGGCCCTAGGCCTATATATATGAAAATATGGACTTAATTATCGGTACTATACCAGCAATATTAAATCCCGCATAGACAGAACTATGCCAGCACTTAAAAATTAAACCAAACCAAAATAATCACGCATGGAAATTGTATAAGAAATATAAATAAACCATACAAATAAGTATAAATTATAATATGAATCAAGATTTGTATCGAAAATATAAGACAATGATTTCTAAGATTTATATAATATTATAGGTAATGACTTTCCATAGTATACAAACGTTTTTCATATGTGATGTATAAGAGATGTTGACATTTCATTTTTTATAATAGTGAGCGATCGACTTATCAGGCTAAATATTAATGCTTTAATATTTGGTTCAGATGCTCCTTGAATATTACAGCAATGCTTTTCTACTTTTCTTCGAGCTAAACTCTTCAATTAATTGAGAATAATCTAATGAATTTGTTATATCGTTTTCTATTGATAACATAGCTAATGATTGCAATCTCGCTTGAGACATGGTGGAACGCAAATATGTTTTAATAAGTTTGAGACGCGAGAAACTTCTTTCAGCCGAAGCAACAGTAACTGGATGGTTAATACTATTCGAAGTGCAACATAAACATTAGGATAAATCTCACTTAGTTGTTTTTGCACTATATAAACAAGGGCATTTCCGAGATCTGTTTTCTCAGGTATAAACCTGCAAAGTAGTTTAAGTTCTTCATAGAGTTCTAAATCATTAATATCACTTGAACAGAACGCGCAAAACGGCTTGAGCGAGGCCCCCTTTGGCGCGAGGCCCTAGGCGATCACCTAGTTCGCCTATAGCTAAATCCGGGCCTGTATATATATATATATGAGGGTGTCCCGTAAGTCTGGAACCATAGGGCAAAATGATAAAAACGGCAATAAAAAAGCCGAAGAGACTTTTGGGGACTGTTTGTGAAATGAGTGAGGATGGTAGCGGCTGTGTCATCGTCGGTGGATGTCCTCGGAGGTCCACTGCGTGGTTTATCTCCTATGGATCCCGTTTCCCTGAACTTTGCTACAAGTTTGCCGACACAGCTGTGTGTTATCGGCGCGCGGTCTGGATGCAATCTGTTAAATTCCTCAGAGACCTCCCTCTGACTCCGATTTCCTACAAGCAAGGACTTTCGTGTATTCAATAATATACTTCATCAGGGAATGTATTGTTAAATACACGAAAGGCATTCGAATATTTTTTCTTTTTCCTTGTGGTTTGCATCTTTCATTCATTTCATGTGTTTAAGTGTGAAATTCACCTCATATATACGGGGCTCGAATAAACCTTAGCCCCCCCGCCAATGGCCTAAACCATTAGAGGTACAGTAAAATTAAACATACCTTACACAAGAGAATTTAATCCTGCATTTAATGAGAAGCAATGAAAACTTGGTGTTCCCGCCATTGACTTCCAAGACAGCCTGAATTCGCTTTGGGTAGCTTGCCAAAAGTGACGTGAATAGATCTTGATCGTTACGCAAATTTGCTAAAACAGTTTCAATGTGTTGCGTCATTGTATCCTTCGAAAATCGATTTGCTGCAGGTTCTTGAAACAAGAGACATTCAACCTTGTCCTTTATAACTGATCCAATGTGTTCACAGATGTTCAGGTCAGGAGAATTTCCTGGCCATTCTTCATTTCCAAAGAAATCGATCTCATGGTTCCGCAACAACTGTTGAGTGGCTAATGCCTTAAAGCAGGGGGCCTTATCGTGCAGAAGTGTGACCTGATCGACATCCATAACATTGTTTGGGTTTCTTAGAAAAGGAATGACATGCTGGGATAGAATAATATCACGAAAATACTGTCCATCCCAACTCTGACCATTTGGCTTCAGCACCCACATGAGCTTCTTTGCAGTGAACAAAACAAACACACCAACACAGTCTGGACTTTTTAATAATTCGCGATAATGTTCATTGTCATCGATTTAATTTGGTGTTGTGGCCCACACTCGATCATTTTGGTAGTTAGGCCGACGTGTTACGTAAACAAAAAATTCATCGGAGACAGCTAAATTCATAAAATCATCCACATCCCAATCTTCAAGATAATGGGCAAACCACATTCTGTCATTGATGTTAAGTTGAGTTTTTCTTGGCTTTGGAAGTTCATGCCAAGGCTTTAAACCTTGCCTATGACGGTACAGTCGAATGATCTCACCACTAACGATCTTTCCTCTCAACACTTCGATCTCTCTAGAAAGTTTAGCACAGCTGTTTTTCCGCTTACGCGTACCGCTTTCAATGATGTCCTTTGTTTCCTGAGAGTGGCAAATTTGGACGCCCAGATTTGGTTGTATCCATTTCACATTCATCCAAAGTTTTAAGTTTTATTCCAATTTCTTTTGACGAAGTCCTCACTTCTTCGCAACTTTTTGGCAACCCATGAACGTGTGATAAAGGTGGCTCCAGCATCATGAGCTTCCCGAAATGTTATTGCTTGTATGCGATCTATCACAAGTTGCCTCTCCGAATCACCAATTAATTGAGAAGCCATTATATTATCACTTTATCAGCTAGAGTAATTTTAATACCTGCAATAAATAAAGAATTTTATATATTTTCATAATCACTAAAAACTATTTCGATATAAGTAAACATGTAAGCTGCAAATGGGGGGGCTAAGGTTTTTTGGAACCCCTTATATATATGTGTAAAAGTTAAGAATACTGGTCAATTTTTTGTTTTACTTAAAAAAAATAAAGGGATCAATAAATTTACAAATTCCAAATGGCATGTTATGCCATGAATAAGTGTTTTTCGTAAATAAAAATTGTAAATAAATCTATAAATAATAGTTAAACATGGGAATATATAATTGGTGGAGTGTATGTTATTTATTAGGCTTTCATCTCGCTTAAGCGTGTTGGATATGCGTTGCAAGTCGCTAGTGGCTTGTCAATTATTATTATTAAAGGTGTCAATACAGTATGTCGTTTGAAAATGTGGCAAATTTTACTGATGTTATAAAATTATGCGAGAAAAAAGAGAATTTAATTAATGAATTACTAAAGATGAATTTATTAAAAGATTGTTTCTTTATGCGGAAGATCATGTACTAGTAGAAGTTCCAGAAAATTTTCGATTATTGACAGTGGAGTCTGTGATGTATATAGACTGAAATGTGTTAAATGCAAACAGCAGTGAGAAAGGAATAGTCAGTGCGGAACGAATACCTTTAGAAATCTTCTAATAAGCATGGGAAAGCAAAAATTCTAAGGTAATCAACCTTACCTTACCTAACCTAACCTAACCTAACTCACAAAAAAACACTTACGTGTGGTTATATGCTCTGTTGAAAGTCTAATAAGCCATTTATTTTTAAAAAATTGAACAAAAAATTGTCAACTATTCTTAACCTTAGCCAGATATATATATATATATATATATATATATATATTTTTTTTAATTGGGGTTGTTTAACCTTCGCAACATCTAAGGTCATATGACGGAGGGGACCTACAGCTTTACGTGGGATTCGAACCACGGGTCGCTACATAATCTGGGTGCAGAGGACGGTTTCCCATCCAACTACTACCCAGACCCAATGTCGCTTAACTTCGATATATATATATATATATGCGCCTCGGTGGTGTAGTGGTTAGCGTCGCTGACTACGAATCCATCGGCCCCGGGTTCGAGACCCGGTGACTGCAGCCGGCGCGCAGCAAAACCCAGCTGTTCATCCTTCCACACAATAAAAAAGAAAGTGGTTGGTAGATAAATGGGTACCCTGCTGGTGGGGCGTGGTTCGGATTCCACGTTAAACTGTAGGTCTAAGGTGGAATGAAAAGCTTGACCTTCGTCAGAATGAACAATTCGGGCGGAAGCAAACCAAAGGTTATATATATATATATATATATATATATATATATATAGTAGAGCGAGAGAAAGAGAGAAGGCGGAAATGCGAACTCTCCGGGTAATCATTGGAATCACTCACATGAATCGTATACGGAATACCCATATACAAGGGGAGCAGGAATGGAGCCTTTTCTGGATTTAATCCAGAGTGGCCAGTTGAGGTGGTATGGACTAGGGAGTTGAGAACCTGGAGGAATCAAAGAAGCGGGAAAATGTCCGTTTTGAACTCTTGGGAGTCACGAATCGGGCATAGGAAAATAGGATGAAAACGAGTTGTGCATTTAGAATAAATGAGATGGCTCTGATAAGATATATATAAAATAATAATAATAATAATAATTCACCGAATGTCTGTCTATCCGTCTGCAAAAAAAACTTTTACGTTTCTGAACCGATTTCGACCAAACTTCGCATGGTGGATGTGGGTGATGAAAAATATGTGTGACCAGCTCCCGCCCCATTTACTGACGCGAAGGCCGAAGCACCATAATAAAACTATAGAAAAGAACGCAACCATGAAAATCTTGAGCTTCACATTGTGTCAAGATTTGTGAAGGTTAAGATTTTCATGACTATAGTTTTACTGACCAAATAATTGAACACCCAGTAATTGGGGGGGGGGGGGCCACAGGCTCCCTAATTACTGTCGGTTCAATTATTTGGTTAATAAAACTATAGAAAAGAGCGCATTCATGGAAATCTTGAGCTTCACATTGTCGCCCGTAATAATAATAATAATAATCTTCTTCTTCTTCTTTGTCGGCAGCATTTTCCCACGCTTAAGTGGGGTCGCTGTTCCTAATCCGCCTTCGCCACTCATTTCTGTCCAAGCCCCATCCGCCACCAGATTTCGCTTCCTCATATCACCCTCCACACACTCTCTCCATCTCATCCTCGACCTTCCCATTCTTCTTCCAGGTGGTTCCATCTCCATAACTCGTCGCCCAACATATTCCTCTCTCCGCATGACATGTCTAAACCATCTAAGCCTTCTCTCTTGAGCTTTCTTTGACACCTCTATTACTTTCGTCGTTCCACGAATAAATTGATTTCGAATTTTATCTCTTCTCTTAACCCAACACATCCATCTCAACATCCTCATTTCTGCTACATCCATCCTTTTTCCGCAGATTCTTCCTCATAGGCCACGTTTCCGCACCATACAACACTACAGGCCTCACTACCGTCTTCAATACCTTCCCTTTCAATTTCATTGATATTCTTTTATCACACAGTACCTCAGACACCTTCCTCCAATTATTCCATCCTGATTGTACTACTATTCACTTCCCTTAATAATAAAACATTTTTTGCTACAGTTTTTTATCATAATTTATAGATCTACAGAAGCTAAGGCTAACAAAGACCCTAAGATCCACTCTAAGGTTAGCCCGAAAGAAAGGAAAGAGGAGGGGCTTAAAAGAGGAGAAAAAGGGGTTAAGTAAGTTGCAAAACCTATCATTCGTGGGTTAAAATTCATTCAGAAGAAGGGAAAGAAAGACTCCCCATCATCATCCACCGGCCACTGCCGACAAGTCGGAAAAATAGTCGAAGAGAATAGGAAAGGGGTGAAAGATTAAAAGAAGTAAAATAAGAACGCTTACAAACCAAGTTTACGCTTCGAGCTACAACTACGTTCTTGTTAGTCTAATTTTTTTTTTTAATAATAATTTGGAGCTATTGAAGAATAGGGACCCCAGCCTTCTTTAGTTAGCTTTATAAGGCTAACTAACGAAAATATCATGATCTAACCTAACCAATCGTCAAGGGTGTACAGTTAACCTAACGATTGGTTAGGTTAGGTCGTGATATTTTCGTTAGTTAGCCTTATAAGCCTAACTAAAGAAAGCTGGGGTCCCTATTATTCAATAGCTCCAATAATTTTACTGCTGGCATCACACGCTGGCATGTCACAAACTGGCATCATCGTCAACAGACTCATCTTCGACCACCACCCACAGAGCTCCTGTTGCTAATTGTTTTTTTATTTTAAACAACGTTAATATTTTTAAAATGCCCATCTAAACGTTCTTAAACATATTAACGCCGGTAGAGTTCACGATGGGCGCGGGAAGATTATTTCATTTATCAATTACTTTAAACGTAAAGTAGTTTTTAGCGATATTAGTAATGAAACTTCTACCACGCAACTTAAATCCGTTATTACGAGTATTGCTATTATCGAAAGTGAAGAGTTTGTCAAAATTTACGCTATCGATTTTATTAACGATTTTGAAAATTTCAATAAGCTCATCCCTTAATCTTCTAGTTTTGAGTGAATGCAAGTCTAACTCTTTAATCCTATCTTCGTAAGGCTTGTTGCGTAATGACGGAATTAGTTTCGTGGCACGACGCTGAACCCTTTCTAACCTATCAATATCCTCACGCAAATACGGGCACCCAAACTGAACGGCATATTCTAAATGAGGCCTGACTAGGGACTTGTAAAGGGGCAATATAATATTCTTCGATTTAAATTCGAAATTACGCGCTATGAAGCCTAACATCCTATTAGCTTTTGTGCAAGACTCCAGGCACTGGTTCCTAATTTTTAAATCTTTAGATACGCGTACGCCTAAATCTACTTCTTCAACGCTCGCTAACTCTCTATCATCCATCGTGTACGTGTAATTATTGTTACGAGAACCTATATGCAAACCTTTACATTTGTCTACGTTAAATTGCATCTGCCACTTATCCGTCCACTCCATAATCCTATTTACATCTTCTTGGAGCCATTTCTATCGTCCTCGTTAACAACCTTACCGCCTATTTTAGTATCGTCCGCGAATTTTGACACGTTACTAGTCAATCCTACATCTATGTCGTTAATGTAGATTACGGATAGCAATGGGCCTAACACTGAACCCTGTGGGACACCGCTACTTACATCCAACCACCCCGATTCACTACCATTAACAACGACCCTCTCTCTCCTAGCACGAAGCCATTCATCTAAACAGTTAGCTACCTGACCGCGTATACTGTGCGCTTTAACCTTCGCAATTAATCTTCTATGCGGAACTGTATCGAACGCTTTTTTAAAATCTAAATAAATAACGTCAGCCGCTTTATGCCTATCGTATTCGCGCACTATTTTGTTATAAAATTCTAACAAATTAGTTAAACAAGATCTATGGCGTCGAAACCCATGCTGACTACTATTAATCAAATCGCGACTTTCTAAGTGATCGATGATACGATCCCTAACTACGGATTCCAAAAGTTTACCGACAGTTGACGTTAAGCTATTGGGCCTATAATTGCTAGCTACTGTGCGGTCGCCTTTTTTTTAAAATGGGCGTGACATTAGCTAATTTGAAGTCTTCAGGAATAATCCCCGTTTCGAGTGACTGATTAGATATCTTCGTTAAGGGGCCTACGATAACGTCTTTCAAATCTTTCAGATGTTTAAGATAAAACGCGTCAGTGCCTGGAGCCTTGCTAACTGTTAGCCTATCGATATAATCCGCAATCTCACCCTTGTAAACAGTGATTTCATCCAAAATAGTCTCGCTGCTAAATGGAACGATATCGTCCACATCGGGGACATTATTGACGTCTTCTACGGTAAAAACTGTCGCCAAAAAGTTATTAAAAATACCCGCCATCGCCTGAGCGTCGGAAGCCAAAGCGCCATTAGCGTCCACAAGAGGGCCTATATTATTTCTTTGTCGGCTTACGATTATTCACGTAATCGAAAAACTTTTTTGGGTTATTTTTCTCTCCGCAGCTATAAGTATCTCTAAATTACACTTAGCATTCCTAACTGATCCTTTAACCTGACGTCGAAGCTCGATATATCTATTGACGTTAGCTACCATGCCATTGCGCTTTTTAAGTATATACGCTCTGTTACTCTCGTTTATGAACTCGCCTATTTCCCTAGACCACCACTTGGGCCTACTATGATTTCTAGCGCGCTTGTGCCTACGAGGAATAAACTCCATTTCGATATTCAATAAACTATCTTCAAACGCCTCCCAATGCAAATTTGCGTCATTACCCATAAATAAGTTATCCCAGTCCACTTCTCTCATCCTATCCGCAAAACTATTAAAATTGGCCCTACGAAAATCAAGGACTTCTATTACGTTACTATCCTTAGTGTTTTCTATCAATAGCTTAAACCTAATAATTTGATGATCACTACATCCTAAACTCTTGCCTGCTTCTAAACCTACGACTATATTTTCGCCGTTCGTCATCACCACATCTAAAATATTGTCACCGCGCGTTGGTTCGGTAACCATCTGTCGTAAAAAATTATCTTCCATGAATTCAATCTCAAATCCTCAACGTTACCAGTAAAAGTCTTGTAATTAACGTTAGGGAAGTTAAAATCTCCGACAACTACACTATCCCGATTATTAATAAAGTTACCAAGAAGTGTGTAAAATCTAGTATCTGTATCGAGGGGTTGAACGGGAGGTCTATAAACAACAACCAAATTGAAACTAAGACTACGCGCCCTAACTTCAACGCATTAATTGCTGCCGGAAAATCTATCTTAACCTCGATAGCCCTAAAGGAATTACGAATGTACAGCAAAACGTCGCCACCAATCCTATGTAACCTATAATTAGTAAAACGCTTAAAACCCGCTATATCAAGTCCCCCCAACAAGTCCCGAGTCACGGTATTTAACCACGTTTCAGTGATAGCAACTATATCGTAGTTGCCGGAATAAATTATCGTCTTAAATTCGTTCAATTTATTTCTAATACTACGCGCGTTACAATAAAAGACGTTTAAGTTATTTTTTACTACGGGTCGGCGTTTTAAACTATTTTTCACGTCGAGCCCACGTTTCCCGGACCCACAACGTTTGAAGAAGGTTTCGACCTATAGAGCTGTCGAACGTTTTCGTCAATTAACCTACTTAGCCTAGCATTACCTATTTTATTAAAATGCACCCCCATCTTTTATAAAAAGGCTTAGGCGTAATACCTAGAACTAAAGACCTATCTGAACTCGCCTTCAGGGACCTAATTAACCCTCTATATCTCTCCAAAAGGTCAGGCACTCTCGTATCGGGCCTATACGAGTCGTTGCCTCCTACCGTCGTTACCAACATCGAGTGACGGGAGGCAACATCAATCCTTTCCACTTCGTCTCTAATTCTTTCAACCCTGGCCCCTGGGAGACAGACCCTCCTCCTCTTAGTTGGATGCCGTTCAACGAACTCTTTATCCATATGGCGCACTAAAGAGTCCCCAATTAAAATAGTTTCCCCCTCGTTCACGTCCCTTTCCAAATGGGCGAAAGGGTTCGAAACCTCGAGAGGGGAGGATTCCTATCACTTAACATACGTGGCCTAGCTCCACCCTTAACTCCTCTAAATCCCTCCTCATCTACTAATCTCGGACCAACCTTAACCCCTTCCTCAACTCTATCCAACCTTCCCGATAAGCTACCTAAACTAGAAACTAGGTTACGCACATCACCCTTCAAATTACTAACGTCTTCAACGTTAGTATTGGTTCGGCTTTCGTCAACTGTAGCCCTACCCCTGCCGTCATCAAGCGTTGCAAGTCTTTCCGTTACCTCACGTACACTACGTTTTATGTCAACTATTTCCTCCCTTAAATCGCAAAAGAAACAAACCGATCTCTCGGTAGTCGTCATAGGACCGCCGTTATAATTCTTAAAATCCGTATACCACCGATTTACCCCACACCTAATACACGACGTTTTCTGCGACGGCATCGCACAAGTTAAATTAGTTTATAACCGTCACAAGTTTAAGTTAAATTAAGCCGGCACGCTATGAAAACTTCTAAATCGCTAAAAACCACTAATATTCAATTACTTAACTATAACAATGTGAATATAAACGCAAGTATATAAAATTCAGAACTTTCCAAAAGTAAAGTTATTGGCAATATCCAAAAGTAGAAGCAATATCAGAGAGCTCAGGAAATGCGTCCGCTCAGTACAGACGTGAGAGAGATGCTCAAGCACATAGGTCAGTGCGTGAGGATGATAATTATCGTGTACAAGAGCAACAGTCAAACACTCAGGCACATCGATGAATGCGTGAGGATGGAGGATGATGATGATCGGGCTCAAGAACGACAGAGATGCTGAAACACTATTAACCCTCAGCTACTATCGTTGAGTCAATTCTGACCCTGAGTACATTTGCTTATTTTATCATGGGAAATAATGATAGTAATTAAGGGTTAAGCAACTGTTATCATATCTGTGCTCCAGACCCCCCCCTCCCAATTACTGGGCCCGAAGGACCCAGCACCGCAGGTCTAGCTAAATGGACCCGTAGGGCCCTGTTTAGCTAGTAATAATAATAAGTAAAAATTTAAGAAAAATGATTATAAAAATATCTTTGTCAGACACCGAAATTAATTATTTTGACTAAAATTTAAGCTTTTATTTGGTATAGGTTTGACTATAATTTATACTGTGGTTTTACTTACAAAAATATAATTCGATAATGGTTCTTCATATTTTCTTAAAATAAATTGCAAATAGTTTACGATTTATTCACTTTAAATCGTGCTTCTGCACAACAGGATTCAGTTATGCCGAGACAATGATAGGTTCCACACCAATATTGTGATTAGAAACACTTTCCTTCTCTTTTTTTTTTATATTCCTTTTATCTTTTTGGAAATTTATCTAAATACACATTTTTCATTGTTTCATATTATTTTGTTATTTACTATTACTTAAAATTATCATCAAAGGGACTTTGTGCCCACCATATACATATATCTACTGTATATGGTGGGCACGAAGTCGCTTTGATGAAAATAAAAAATAAAAAAAATAAAAAAATATAAAAAATATATAAATCCTAATTGGTACCTTTGGTAAATCCTCTTCGAAAAGCAAAGAAGATTGAAATTGGATGTCAGTTTATTTTAAATAATTGAATCTAAATCTGAATAAAACCTTTCTAAATAATTAATTTACTCTTCTATGAAAAGTAATTTGTTTGAAGAATTAAAGAACAAACACGCAAAGTGAGACTAAATCACAACTATATATATATATATACACCTATATATACCTATATATATGGAGGGAATGTAGTAAAACTACTGAAATTTGGTGTATTGTGTATGAAAAAATTCTCATCTGACCTCGGAAGGCCGGAGTCTGCTTTTTAATCTAACACTTTGCGCTTATGCTAAAGAGAGTCTAAAAGTATTGGGTACCAGAATATCTTCTTCATAATAAAATGATGCATTACGTTGTGGATTAAATCTGCAGGACTCAAAGGTGCTTATATTAAATTTTCATCTTTACGAAACAGTTCCAATCCCAATCCCAATTTCACAAAAAACAAAATTACCGAGCCATTCATTCCATTTTTCGTCCCAACCTGATTTTTTTTATTCCAATTCTTGTTGTTTAGTTTCGACAGATAACGTGATCTTTACTTCCAAATCCAATAACAATCTCGTAAGAAAATGTATCTCCAGTCCGAATCTGAGTCTTAGCCCTTTTAAAAATACTCATAATAAATTAAAAGTGATATTCGTGCAATTTTTCATTAATTCACTTTACCGCAGGTTGGAGATTATCAAGGTTCCGTTGAAATTTTTATTATTATACTTTTACTCACCAAATTGTGGTAATTCATTCCGCTTGGATATATATCAAAGAAGTATATTCAAACTGACGTTTACGTTCCATATCCGAGAGAGATCAAGCAGTAATAGCTAGTCCTAATATGGCCACAAAACAGAAAAGAAGACCCCCCTCGTCTAGACTCTCCACATTTTCTGTATAATAAAGTTAGTAAATTATATGGTATAATAGATAGCGAAATTAAAGTGGGGCAACATCTCGTAACTCATTTTTATCATATATTCTGTTTTCATCAAGGGCTTTGTTTTAATGTTTTATATCTTCATTTCATATAACATGAATTATACACACCACATACAATTTTGTTTATAGCTGAATCTCTCTTAATTTTGCCTGTATACGTGATCTGACAAATTATTGCGTGTAATCATGAATCAAGAGTGAAAATAGGTTTGATTTTTGATCAAAGTTTCATTGGCATAAAACTTAAACTTTTACGCGCAATTGAAGTTTTTGGATCACCTGAAGATCAGGGCGCCCAGCCTTCTATAGTTAGCTTTATAAGGCTAACTAACGAAAATATCACGACCTAACCTAACCACTCGTCAAGGGTGTACAATAGGGCGGATCGAAAATGAGGTTTTTAAACTTATTTTCGAAATTCAAATATGGCTAGTGCGGAAAATATTAGTCCTGCGAAATTATATCTTCAGGTGCCACAAAGCCGTCGAAAAAAGTGAAATATAATGATTTTCTTATATTCTGCATTAGTACAATAACTGAAACTTACTTGTTATTATTATATATTAAGTGTTCCAATTACCAAAATAGTTACTGAATTACGCAGCTCTTAGTTTATTTAGATCAATGTTCTTTTGATTAATGATCTAAATAATCCAGAACTCACCACGAGGAGGTGGCTGCGTGTCGAGCTCCACCCATGCCCTCCCAACCACCCATCCTTGCGCATGTTTTTTTCTATTAACGTTTTATTTAAACTTTATATTCAGCTTTACTTTCGAATGATGGCATTTTTTTACGTGACTGAAGTGTTGATCTTATGAAGCCATCTCGCGCGTTCAATCCAAATACTTTTGATGATGCTTCAGTCACTAATTTTACCATTCTTTCTACTACTTGTGTATGACAAGGGAATTTCTCGAATGGAGGGGTACTCTTGTTTTCTATGAATTCTTCAATCTCATTTTCTGTCAGGTGTCTTGTCACAGGTGGTTCAGTGACAATGCATTTTTGCCAATTAATTAAATCAGTATAATCAGTAGCTTCAAATTGAATAACAGGTACTGTGAAACGCCTCACAACTTTTTCCTTGTTTGTTTGCCTTGCTTTCTTTATTCGCCTCCACGCTAATTCTCTTATGGCGCTGCGGTCATCATGAATCATTGATGCTAGAATATTTTCTGGATTTGCAAAAAATGCATTTCTTTGTATGACAGGGTTTACAATATCCTTTACTTCGTCATTCAGTGTTCTTGTTAGTTCAATAGTTTTGAAAACATGTTTTGAGCCATTGACAAAAGACGTACTTTGCTTAATAGAAAACCACATTGGGATGTAGACCTTCATTATAAAAGAAGCAATGTTCATGAGGTTCTCAGATGGACTTACAGTTGAAACGTATAGACGAAGCAAACGATTTGCTGTAGTCAGCCATCGTGAATGTGCCATTTTGCCTGGACTACGATGAGCAAGATCTGGAGAGCAATATCCCTTTGTTATGGCCTGATGAATATCAATTAGATATTTTTGGTCGGTGCTAAGATCTTCACAGTCTACAGTTGGTTCCTCAGCATCAATCCTTTCAAACTCGACAATAGGAAGACTCTCACAGTTCTCTAATTCCCTGCCAATAGGACCGGTGAATCCGCGGGGCCAGATGTTTTTCCATCCAGCTTTGCAACTAAATGGCGTAATGGCAATTCATTGGCATGGAGCTGGCACACTAAATGTTGAACTGGCTTCTTCAGCTTCAATTCTATAAGCCTTATAACGCCTCCCTTTTCTCCAGTGTTGACTGCTGCACCATCGCATCCAATGGCAACAAGGTTTTCCAGGTTCATGTCATTATTTCCAATATACTCAAACATTCCTTTACATATTTCTTCAGCTGATCCAGAATTCACAGAATAATGGCCCAAATAATCTGAACCAGGTTCTCTCACTAAAGTGATATGTTCTTCTGTTACCTTCTTCTGATATACTTTGGACTCTTTTTTTTTCTTGGAAGAGTGTAGAATCTTTTCGACCATCAAAATAGATTCCTCTGATTGGGACCTGATTTTGATCTTTCATAATTTCTGATCTCTTCTTTTGTCTTTCTCTTCTGATTTTACTCCTATCCACTACTTCAGATGTATTGTCAATAGAAACTTCTCCAATATCTTGCAATACTGCACTAACAATGAATGCTGCAGCTCGATCTGAAACTGCAGTCCTGTCACAAGCAGTAGCCACTGAAGGTAGATTTGTAGTTTTCCTTTTCTTGAATAATTGTTCTTCAGGTTGTTCGAGCTTTCTCTTCGAGCTAACTGGCTCTGGAAATGTATCGTCTGATATTTCTCCAGATTCACTTTCACTATTTGATGTCGATGATGATAATTCAACATTTGTATCATGCAATTTCTCCTGTGAAGATTCTTTGGTGAGCCTCACAGCTTCTTTTTGCTTTCTTAGCAACGTAGATGCTTTTTTCTTTGAGAGTGTAATATCTACTCTATCAATAAACAGTTTTCTTTCACTCCTTTGATCTAAGAGGAACGTCACTTCTTCCTTTGGAACCGTTTTTTCTTTGGGACAAGAACATTGTGTTAGTACTTTGCACTTGCACGCTGCAATGTCAAAAAGTTTCGTGTGTGCTTCTTTTTTGAATATATCAATCTTTGCTTTGTAAGCTTCAGAATTTTTTCTGCTTTGGTATGGCTTCATAATGACACGATACTTTTCGTGGTAGCTTCTGAACATTGTTTCAATTCGCCTGTCTGACAGAATTGGGACGGAAGCACTTTCCCAAATTGTTTTCAATTTATCAACAACTTGTTCTAATATTTGAGATATTGAAGAATCTTTATTAGTATTCTGTTTCAAATCGTTTCTTACAAACAAGTAATATTTAAAAACTCCTTCGTATGTAGGAAGATTCCTGTGCCACAAATCTTCCCCCATACCAAACATGGGGCACTCAGTTGGGGCCCTGGTTGATTTTGCACAAACTCGAGACATTTTGAAAGTATACAAATCTGAAAAAGAAAGAGCTAATATCAATTATACGTTAATTTCAGTTAATAGTACATGGCAAACTTAGGGCAACACAATACAGAAATGCAAAATATATAAGAAATATAGTTTAGACTATCTGAGTAACGCCAACAACAGAACACCCACCTGCTACGAGAGCGACAGCTACACTGAACCGAGGTACTCACGTGACAGCTGAGTGAGCTGACTATAGAAAACTGTTTTTAGAGAATAGAAACTTTTTTTAAAGGTTGACTGAGCTATTTTTATACAAGTGTGAATAAATTCTTGTCTATTGTGCATCGTGGACTCTTCTGTAATTATTGGTTAAAATCTGCTTTTTTCAATTTTTTTCAATATTGAAGGTCATTGTGGCACCTGAAGATATTAATGTTATGATTTTAAATTTATACCAGCTTATTTCCTCACTACTCCACACATTTTCCACACTAGCCAATTTGAAAATTCGAAAAATGAGTTTTTCACTCCGCCCTAGTGTACAATTGACCTAACGATTGGTTAGGTTAGGTCGTGATATTTTCGTTAGTTAGCCTTATAAGGCTAACTAGAGAAGCCTGGGGGGCCATGATCTCAGGTGATCCAAGTTTTCAAATCATAAAACAGGACAGAACATTTGTTTCATTGTAATTGCAAGAAATTTTTTTCTAATTTAAATTCCATCCTTAATTATTAGTTTAATAAATCTGTGTTAATTAATAATGTATTTTACTTATATATATATATATACACACGTATATAAATTTTAAAAATTATTGAAACATTTCCTATAATTTGAACAATGTCTGTGGTGGTATTTGTACAGATATATTTTAAAAAGAAATTGCATTTGATGGGAAGGTAAAAATAATTTTTTTTAAATTAATACTAAATTATAATGCAGGTAAAATGTTTATAAAAATGTAGGAAAATCTTAAAACATTGTAGGCCATTTTCCATCATGATGTCAGTCAATATAATTACTACTACGCATCTCGCGCAGGTTTAAGGGGGCCTCATTTGCAGTACAAGGCATTTTTTAAAATCGATTACTCATTGACGGTAGGTAAATAATAGGTATAGTTAATTGTAGTTGTTAGAATAATCGTGTTTAAATTTTTCTCCGTTCTAGGATGCTCCCGATGAAAAGGAACAAAAAGGGTGAAGATGAAGCCAAACTGACAAAGAGAGGAAGCTAATCACGTGAGCAACTTGAGAAGGTCAACGCTGGAAGACAGAGAGAGCTGGATCGTGTCTCGGGGGGAAGGCGAATGCACGCGCACCTTCAATTTAGTCAATTTAATATTGTTTTATAGTGTTTGGGTTAAAATTAATGAGTTGAACGACTTACGATAAATCTAACTGACCTAGTCTTCATGTAAGAACCTTCCCTAAAATGAACAATTTTGAGACTATAATGGGATCACCTGAAGATCAGGGCCCCCAGCCTTCTTTAGTTCCTTACAAGGCTAACTAACGAAAATATCACTAACCTAAACAATCGTTAGGTCAACTGTACGCCCTTGACGATTGGTTAGGTTTGCTTGTTACATTCTCGTTAGTTAGCCATATAAAGCTAACTAAAGAAGGCTGGGCGCTCTGATCTTCAGGTGATCCCTATAATGAAACATTTTCTGTCATTTACGAATAACCTGTGACATATCTTAAAATGATTCATAATTTCATGCAGTCGATAACCTAACTTTGGAAGTGATCTAAATTGAACTCGCCAGTATATGTGATTTAAGCAATTTTTTTTCCTTGGTTTGTTTCATACCCTATTTGTGACTAAAAGGGCGAACTTATATTGGCCGTGAAATGGCCTTATGACCTTATGAAGAAAAGTGAAATTTGTATTAAATAGTTTTAAAATAAAAAATAAAAAGATTCGATGACGTCATCACGTGGCAGATTGGCAGATTACGACAAATGTCGTTAGATAGTGTCTTTCCAATACTAAGTCCGTATTGTATAAAAAACTGCTCAGCACCACGAAAGTTATTATTAAGGGTTCACTGTAGTATTGGTCGTGTTAGCCAGAGGTCGTAACCCCGAAACAGTGTGGGTCCCCCACGTGAGTGTAGGACAAAAGCCCCCTAGGACAAAAGCCCCCTAGGAAAAATAATAATAAGAATTTTTTTAATCATTATTTTTATTCTTTATTATTTACAGTTTATGAACACTTCTCTGACATGAAAAATATTACATTTATTATATCATAAGACTGCAATAATGAGGGCATTATAAGTATTATACAGTAGCACACATTAACGCTAATATTTACACAACCATAAAAAATTACATTATAAAAGGATCATCATGCCTTATCTAGGGAAAATCAAACAAATAAAGCACAATATTAAAAAGTTCATTAAGTGTTAAGGTTCATTTAAAGTTCATTTTACTTCCACCTAATACTGTGACCTACACCATTCAGAAATTCCTCCAAGGTCTTCCTCTCATTCACATAGTCCAGACATAGGTTCTTCAAACGCTGGTGATGCTCCTTTGTGGCACGTTTGACTCATTTTCTTGGAGGCTCACCACGAGAATCCTTAATCAAGGCTGTTGATACAAGAGTCTGATCCTTTCTAATACTTTCAATGGTCTTCCAGATGGTTGGGTGGTCATGTCCCACAAGCTCATGGAAAGCAAAATTCCAACTCTCGCATAGGTTGTCGGTGCGATCTTCCCCATCAATGGTTGCCTGATGGACATTCCATAACTGTGGTGGAAACAAGGGAGGAATCCTTCTCATGCGTACTGGGGGAATTACTCTATCAGGAAGAGCTGGTAGCTGGATGCGTCATTTTCGTTTAAACTAACGAAAATATCACAACTTAACCTAACCAATCATCAAGGGCGTACAGTTGACCTAACCGGGCATTCAGTTGACCTAACTGGGCATTCAGTTGACCTAACTGGGCATTCAATTAACATAACAGGTTAATATTGGTTATTTCACCTAAATATCTTCTTATCTTTTCAGATTAGATGTGACACCTGACTTGTCCTACCCAGCAATTTGTCCAGGGGCTTTTGTCCTAGGGGGCTTTTGTCCGGACCCGCTCCCACGTAGGCTGTTAGGCCTAAACAAATCTAAAATTATTTTCATTTGAACCGTTCGGTATTAGTTAGTTACCCATACTGAAAACATAACAAGTCTTATATTAAATGAAACTTTTATTTACAGTATTTGAGTCTGAAAGAGTGAACATCCTTCACATTCTTTGACAAAAAATTTTGAAATTGGATTAAGAAGCAAACCAGCATTTTTGCTTTTTCACAGCTTCCTTCAGTTCACCGAGAAAATGTAATACTTTTCCGAAATAATTTCTTTCCCACGCGTTTTATGTAATTTGATTTTGTATAAAATTTAACATTGAATAAGTAAAATAATTTTACAGTAAAAAGAATAAATTAAAATTAATACAGTTAAAATTAATTTAATATTTTACTGTAATTATATTTAGTATGAGAGAGAGAAAGAGAGAGAGAGATTCTAATTTAAATAGACATGCATGTTCTATTACAGTGTAAATTTTAACTGGAAATTTTTAATATTAAAACTATGAAATTTTATTAAATATTTAACATAAACTGCGAAATTATTAATAACAACTTATCATTCGTTACACGGTTACACAATGATTTTTTACTAATTTTAAGGGCCTTTAAATTCACAGTATATATCTGTATTGATTATATTATTTAACACTTCATTTTCAGACCTGAAAGGATGTCAGATATTTGATGAGAAAAAGTTTGATTCTCTTTCATTCGAGAATTGAAATTAACTCTTTGAAAAGAGCTTAGCATTGAATAATAATAAAAATTAGGTAATATTAAATGAGTGACATTAAGATATCTCATTTCTGCTTAATGATGAATGAAATTATTAATCAGTCGATGAGCCGAGAAGTCTAAAAATATTCCTTTATTTTCACTACTGATTTTTTTTTTTTGGAATAGACAATATTATTTTTTTAGTTAATTTAAAACTAAAAAATGATAGCTGAAAAGTGAAGCTTGTGATTTTTTTATAATAATTTTTATCGAGCTTCATATGATTAATTCATTTTCTTGTTTTCAATTTCAAATTATGAGAAGTTTTTCTCGCATTTTTTTAAAGAATATTAATTAACATTCATTCAGTAATTAATGTTCAAAGTTTTTACATTTTTCTGATTTCAAATAAGCCTCAACAAAGAAACACACACACACACACTCATAATTATATATATATATATATATATATATATATATATATATATATACTGTATATAATTGTAGATTCTAAAACAGAGGTTTTGGAGTGGCGAAATTTAATGAAAAAGAAAACGAGGGAACAACAATAAAAGCCTCTATACAGAGGGCTTGCCATAGCGGATGCTTGTGGTTTTAGGTCCAGTTTGTGTAGAGTAAGCCTAAGGCAGTACGAATGTGATTTTGAAAGTCTAAAATTGAATACTGGCTGTTATGAATAAAAATTTCAATTGCAAGTGTTTCTGAGGTATTGTTTATGCTTGTCAGTTCTTCGATACTTTTACGCTTGTAGTTTGGGTCAACAAATATACCTACATTTCCTCCCCTATTCTCAGCTTATATATGGTAGCTTGTGTACCCTGAAATGTTGAAAAATAACTTATTATTTTCATTTAGCCAGGTTTCAGTTAATATAATGACGTGGATTTATGTTGTAATAATTTTATGTTAACTGTCAATTCGTCAAAGTGACTTGGGAGACTGCGAATGTTTAAGTTTAGGAACGACAGGTTTCCATTGTTGTGCTTCTTGTTTAAGAAATTGTCACTGAGTTATAGTTGGAGTTGACTATGTTTCCAGATTTAGCAAATTCATTTACAGTATTGAGAGTATTTAAGGTGTTGATTATGATATGAAGATTAGGGTAATACAGTAATAGAAATCATAACAATTAAGAAAAAAATATACAGCACATATATAGACATATATACAGTGGTGTAGTGCTGTGGGAACGCGTGGGAACGGCGTTCCCTTACTTTTTTTGGTAGAGGGAACGGCGTTCCCTCATTATTTCAAATAAATCCGAACTTACAAATCTCTAACGTCATGAAATTTTAATTCCCACCCCTAGAAGAAATATGAGAAAGAATCATTAACTGCTTCATTTCTTTTAGCTTCGACTGAGGCAATGCTAGCCTATAAAGATCTGGTGAAACAGTCACCACGGCGTACCAGTTGTTAACTTTTTTTTAGTTAATCATTCCAGTTGTTAGCTATTTTTATTGATCGTACTGGATGGATGTCGTATATCTAATGACACTGGAAATACTGCATCTTCAACCTTGGAATATATCCTAATTTCCAGTGCATATGACCTCAAAATATCCCTGAAATTGGTCAGATTTCAAAAGATTTCCCGGGGGGCTTACAGTGCCCCCGGACCCCCAGCTGTATGGGCTCGCCGCGCTCGCCATTGTCCCCCCCCCCCGCATCTGAGTAACACTTTCAAAATGCGTTCCCTCACTTCTTTATTTAGCACTACACCACTGCATATATACACATACATACATACATACATACATATAATTTAGTGGTATACCGACTAATCGGCATCACCATCGGCACCGGCAGAATCAGCCATATTTTGGGCATCGCATTCGGTACCTGCGTAATTTATCCGATTAACTCACCGATTCTTTGAAATGTTTAAATTTTCATTACCGAACAAAATTTATACTTATAGAAAATTTAACAGACAGAAAACACTATTTATGATCATTTATACTCATTCCAAAGTGTAATTATATAAAAATATTTTACATTCACGAAAAAGTCAAAGCTTAATAAGATAAGTCGCCCATAAATTTACATTTCTTCTAACCAGCTAATCTCTAAATATTATAAACTATTGTAATCTCCTACTCTATATTAATAATAATTCTATATCAAGTTGTACTTTATAATTTAAATGGATCACTTGAAGATCAGGGCCCCCAGCCTTCGTTAGTTAGCCTTATAAGGTTAACTAACGAAAATATCACGACTTAATCTAACCAATCGTCAAGGGCGTACAGTTGACCTAACGATTGGTTAGGTTAAGTCGTGATATTTTCGTTAGTTAGCCTTATAAGGCTAACTAAAGAAGGCTGGGGGCCCTGATCTTCAGGTGATCCATATATATATTAAACCATCTTATTATGTTGAATTTATTTTAAGTATTTTAATAATTTTATAAACCCAAATTATATATCAATTTTTTTACTCAAATTGGCCCCCAGGGACTTGAAATTTTAATGAAAAATTTTGTTGTTGACATTGTTGAAGAAAGAAAATATCTTCAACATAAGGAAAAACAATTACTTTAAATATTGATATTCAATTTATGACACTAAAATAAAATTATTTTATCGTTTTACTGAGTAGTAAAATTTTTTAATATCATTTTAGCTGCGGTATACGAGTAACAAATTCTGGTGCTGTATATTGTGGAGTGAGATAAGGAAAAACATTTAAACGAATTTGAAATGTAAAAATATGCAAACTGAAAGTTTTCACATAAGAGTATTAAAATTTATGAAGGGAATTGATTTTTAAAAATATAAGCAAAGAATCGGCATCGGCATCTACAGTTTTTCATGGAATCGGCTAAATTTTGGAATCGGTACATCACTAATATATATATATACACAACAGTATATGCCAAAACAAGTATATATATAAATAAAATAAAGCGGTTTTATTAAAGCAAGAACATATGTAAGAACGTGATGTTATGTATGCATCCACAGTGAGATTGTAGAGTTGAAAGTGAGAAAATTATAAAACTATAAAAACTTAAAATTAAATTAAAAATTAAAGTTTATATCATTATAAAATTTTAAAATTGACGTTCATAGAATTTAAAGGAATATGAGAATATAAAAATTATGAGATTATAAGGACCATAAAATTACAAGTTCTAAAATTATAGCATTATAAAAACTTAAAATTAAAAATTAAATAAAAAATAAAAAATTATATCGTTCTAAAATCTTAAAATTAACGATTACAGAATTTGAAGAACTATAAGAACAGCAGAATTATAAAATTATAAAATTTCAAGACAGCATAAATTTATGAAATTTTTTTTTAATTATTATTATTATTATACTTATAAGAGTAATGATACATAATGATAGGTTTATTTAACACACGGGTTATGCTGAAGGAAATTCTATTTGTAGATGTCGTCGAAAGTTGTCGAAGTCATGTTGGGTATGAATCGACACTCTTTGTCTTTCCTGGGACTTATGGGCATATACAGGGTGGTTCAGAAGTACCTATCTAATTTGCTGAAATAATGATATTTCTATTTTATTTTCTACAGGCCATGGATGATGATAGATGTACAAGAACGTGTGATGGTAATAACACTACTTATCCAAGGGAAGAAGTGCAAAGAAATTCCAGAAAAATTAGAACGAAGATTTCACAAACCAGGAGCCTATAGGTATAGATAAAGCAATTCGCCAACTGGCGAACAGAATCTGTTCATGATGAGGCAGGATCTCGACGTCCAGGTACCTCTCAAGAAAATGTCGAATTGGTAAGAGATACCTTTGAAACAAATCCTAGAATGTCAACTTTCACACCATCACGTAGACTGAGCAGTGAGCATACCAAAAACGACCGTTCTAAGGATTTTAAAATCAACATTAAAAAGAAAAGCTACCATATTCAAGTGCTACATGAATTACACGAAGAGAATTATCCAAGACGAGCCGCCATGTGCACAGAATTTATTGAAAAAATTCATACCGAAAACTTATTAAACCACATTCTCTTCGGCGACGAGGCGACATTCCACACATGCAGAAAGTTTAATCGACATAACTGTCGAGTTTGGGATAGTGAAAAACCAACCGAGTTCTACGAATGGGAGAGAGATTCTCCTAAAGTTAATGTCTCGTTGGGTATAGCAAGATCGAAGATTTACGGACCTTTTTCTTTGCAGAAATTATGGTAACAGAGTCATTTTATCTTGACATGCTTCAGCAGTTCCTTGAATCAGCTTCGTTCAGATGGCATTTTCGACACTGTTGTCTGTCAACAAGATGGAGCTCCATGTCACTATGCAAACATCGTTCGAGCGTACCTTGTGAGCTCTTACCAAATCGGTGGATTGGACGTTGTGGAAACAGGCCCTGAGCAGCACGATCTCCGGATTTAACACCATTAGACTTCTTTGCGTGGGGCTTTATAAAGTCCGAGGTGTATAAAACAAGACTTACAGACCTGCAGGATCTGCGAACCCACATTGTCGCGGCAGTCGCTAAAATAACCCCAGAGATGCTTGAGAGTGTGTTCCGCAATGCAGTGGACAAATTTGCGATTTACAGAGAAGCTGATGGTGCTGACGTCGAATATTAGACCTAAGCATGAGAAATAAATATACATTTAATTGTGTTACTACGTTTTTATCTAAAACTATAATTATTTCAGCAAAATAGATAGGGGCTTTTAGACCACCCTATATATATATTATACCGTCCCGTACATGACTAACAAATTATTTTTTCTTTTTTAAGTTATAATAGTTTATCAAAAATTTCTTTTATGTATCACAGAATGATTCATTATAACTATATATACAGTATACATATATATAACCTTGGTTAACCATGGTTTTGCTTCCGCCCGAATTGTTCATTCTGGCGGAGGTCAAGTTTGTCACTCCATCTTAGCACTACAGTTTAACGTGGAATCTGAAGCACGCCACACCAACAGCCCAGCGTCTTAGCTACTAGGCTACCCAGGATACCCATTTATCTACCAATCATTTGTTATTGTGTGGAAGGACGAACAGCTGGGTTTTGTTTTGTTGCGCGCCGCCTGCCGTCACCGGGTCTTGATCCGGGGCCGATGGATTCGTAGTCAGCGACGCTAACCACTACACCACCGAGACGCATGAGAGTATATATTATATATATATATATATATATATATATATATATATATATATATATATATATATATATTATTATATATATATATATATATATATTAGGGTGACAACTTCTTATAGGGATAAAATTTGAAATTCAAAACAATTTGCCGGCCATTTGTCCAATGCTGCCACCCTATGAGGAAACACCGTAGACGAAATCTCATGGAATTCGGAAAGCATTTAGGGGTGCCTCGAGTCACATGAATGAAACTGTCGTGCGGAAGAAATTTCAAGAATGAACGTTTCGACAACGCTTCAAAAACAAAAATGTTTCGAGAATGCAAGTGTATTATATAATTTAATAGAATTGTTTCCTTTATTTCATACTATAGATTATGCAAATCGATTAATTTATTTCATTAAATTAAATTTTCATAAATAAATCGTTAAATAATATGATGTGTATCAATCTTTGGATGATCAGCTTTTGGTGCTTCAAGTTCATTTTGCATACGACTGCCTGACTGAAAACAACGCTTAGAAGTTCTCTCCCGATTCTTTTAAGATATCTAAGGTAATATTTTTTATTTTGATACATTGATTATATTATTATTGGAAATTGTTCTAGAAAAGTTTCATTAATTGTTGGCATAGTTTGATGTTTAATTATATAAATTTGGAACTGAATTTGATTTCCTATGATAATATATATACGAGTATATATCAGCTATGAGCTTCGACACTACAGCTTCAAATACTGGTTACTTGTCTGGGGCATGCGTAATTTTGGAGCAGAAACTCGGCCGCCGACTCTTATACCTTGCATGTCGCCATCACATCCTAGAACTTGTCGTTGAGAAGGCGTACATGGAATGCATGGGACCATCATCTGGTCCAGATATCCTCCTATTCTCCCGCTTCAAAGAGACGTGGAATACAATTTGCCAAGATAAGTACAAGACCCTGTCAGACCTTCCATCGAGTCTGAATGAGAATCGAGAACTGATCGCTTGCTGGAATCTATATCTGACAAAACATCAGCCGAGGGATGATTACCGTGAATTCTTGGAGTTGTCGATTACAATCCTTGGAGGTAATTTACCTAACTTTAGGTTTCGTCGACCTGGAGCACTTCGAGCACATTGGATGGCAAAAGTAATTTATTCATTAAAAATCCTGCTGCTTTCCCATCAGTTCAGACTTACAACTCGTGAAATGTCTGGCTTAAAACGATTTGTATTTTTTGCCCTGGAGTTATATGTCAGCGCGTGGTTCACGGCCAGCAGTCCTTCATCTGCTCCCGCGAACGATTTGAAGCTTCTTCAAGACCTAGCGAAGTACCACGATGAAAAGATCTCAGCATCCTGCCTTAGTGTCCTCGGTCGTCACTTATGGTACCTCAGCGAGTACTTGATTGGTCTCGCACTCTTTGATAAAGGTATCAATGCAACGACGAAAAAGAATATCGCTCGATCAATCCTCGAAAAAGAAGCTGCTGAAGATCCTCCAAAGCGAGCCCCAATACCTGCTGTTTCTTCCATTTCAACAAAGCAGCTCTCGGACTTTGCCTCGAAAGGATCAAAGCTTCTCTTTGAACTTCTAAAAATTAATGATGGTTTCTTGTCCAAGGAACCAGAGACCTGGCCGGACGACGAAGATTTCAAGACTGGTTTGACTATAGTTGAAGGACTAAAAGTCGTCAATGACATGGCAGAGGGGAATTACCTTGATCCAGGCCTTCAATACAAAGATTACGAAGAATGAAGAACAGCGCCAACATCTCTTGCAGGCTGTTGAGGATCATAGGAAGTCTCAGCCTGGTACATTGAAAAAGGGGTATGGCTTGAGGAAAAGCAAGAATTAATGGGTGGTCTACAATTGAATGAAAGACACCCTGGAATATATTTAGTAAATATATTATTTACTTATTACGATTGGAGTACGCCTGCACTTAAACCTTATGAACTAAAACTAACGTTTATTTACATTAATTAAAAAAATATTAATTTATTTTTACTAGGTAATGAATAATTATTTTTTGTTATAAGGAGAATTATTTACCTCACTTGAGACACCCTTAAATATTATCTGAATGACCTAATATTTACAGTACATTGTTTTCTCATGTAGTAGCAGCATTGAACAAATGGCCAATAAAAAACACCAACTTTCGATTTTTATTGTTACCCTAATATATATATATATATATATATATATATATATATATATATATATATATATATATATATAATTATATCATAATATATATATATCCAAAGATTTCAAACACAGGGCATTAGCAGCAATAGGAAAAAACAAGCAGACAATAATGAAATAATACTGAAACCACCAAAAACCAAGGCCTCAAGTAAAAATGGGGAAGAAACTATATGTAAATACTGTGTAAAAGGAATTTGCAGATATAAGGGAGGAGAATGTATTTACGAACACCCTCCTATGTGCAACTACTTTTACAATAATGGCCACTGCAAATTTGGTGGAAAATGCAAATTTTACCATCCGGTCATTTGCAAGACCTACGCAACATATGGAACCTGCCAGTACGGGAGAAAATGCTACTACCATCATCTCCCGACAAGTTCAAAGGACAAAGGACAAGTTCCAAATGACAACAGAAGGAATGTGAAAAAAAATATGCACCCAAATAGCAAACAAAACACAAATAGCACACAAAATGTTTTCAACATCTCGGACACAATACGGCTGCTAAGTCTCATACAGCACATGCAGCTGACACAGCTGGGAACCCTCGTACCGGAACACTTCATGGCAAGAAGCTACCAGAACAGGTAAGCGGGAACGGATCCATCTCGGAGGACTTAAAATGCATAACGGGCAATGCAAAACAAAAAACATAATCATTGTCTTGGCAAATATTCAAGGAATAAAACCAAACAATTCTCTAAACAAAGTTTCGTACCTGAAAAGTTTTATGGACGAAACAAGGGCGGACATCGCATGCCTCAAAGAAACACATCTTAAAGATTGCCAAGAAAACTGCGATAACTGCGAACACTGTATCATAAGAAAGAATTGCATATCGATGGATTCAACTTACTAAGAGAGGACCAGGAGCAAGCAAAAATGCTGATGGCTCTCACAAACGAGTTTATGCTGACACAGGAGATAACAGAAAATATCAGGAAAAATAACTGCCAGGTCTGGTATTCACAAATAACATGAACTTGATTGCCGATATAAGAATAACCCAAGTTATCAACGTATATGGCGATAAATTTAAAAGACTACACATACGGAAGGAAGAACCAAATTTGGGCTTAAAATCTAAACTCCAAGACCATAAATTGGGAATAAATCAGATCACACATGGCCCAAATGGAGTGGAGAACAGCTTTAGAGAATAAGACAACTGAGGAAATGCTAACAGCCTTGGAAGAAAAGACGTTGAGAATTTTGGAAAAATATGCTCTGAAAACACAGCCAAAAGGAAAGAGGAACTGGCTAAAGAGGCAAAAGAGAAGAATATTCCGCAAAAGAAAGAGAGTAACGACGAAGTTAGCAAATTGCGGAGACAACAATGCCAGGAAAATAATACAAAAAACTGGAGAGTATCGATAGGGAAATACAAACTCTGATAAAGGGCCATGCAGACAGGGAAGAGGAAAAGGCAATAGAAGCAATAAAGGAAAATCCAAAATACTTCTACAGCTATGCGAAACGAAAACAAAAACGGGCGCTACTATCGGGCCCTTAAGGAAAGGAAATAATGAACTAACAGACGCTCTAAAAGAAATATCTGAAACATTGAGAACCCAGTATGAATCGGTCTTCAGTACCCCAAAAAGTGACAAAGCGATACCTGACATAGATGCATTTCGACGAGAAATTACAAGGAAAATGTATAACAGACTTTCATTTTATACCAGAAGATGTAGCGAGAGCTATAGGACAAATGAAATTACATTCAGCTGCAGGTCCGGACAAATGGAACGCACTGTTAATTAAAAACTAAAAATTAAATAGCTACACCCTTATACTGGATATGGAGAAGATTCCGAGACACAGGGAAATACCGAGCATCTTGAAAAGTGCAAACATTGTCCCAATATAAAAAGGAGGGGATAGATCTCAAGCAAAGAACTATAGACCAGTGTCATTGACGTCCCACCTCACCAAAATATTTGAAAGAATAGTCAGAGAGAAAATCTATGACTTCTTAGAGACACTGGAAAGATTCAACGAAAATCAGCACGGATTCCGATGAGGAAGGTCATGCCTGTCACAACTTATAGAGCATTATAACAATATCCTAGATGCACTTTAAGGAAATGAAAACGATGATGTCATATACACGGATTTTGCTAAAGCTTTCGACAAGTGCGATCATGGTATAATAGCACATAAAATGAAACATATGGAAATAACAAGCAAAGTTGGAAAATGGATCTATAACTTCCTCAGAGAACGACTACAGGTCGTCAAAATTCAAGGTGTATTATCATCAGAAACAGAAGTACTCAGCTCAGTGCCACAAGGTACAGTGCTGGCCCCACGACTGTTCATTATCATGCTAAAAGACATAGACAGTGGAGTTAACAGCAACAGTATAGTAACATCATTTGCAGACAATACAAATGATCAGCAGAAAAAACAGCGATGCAAATGAAGTGGAGGCCTTGCAGAGGGACACAAACAAAATATACAAATGGTCAGAAGACATTTAACACCAAGAAATTTCAGCTCTTGAGATATGGTAGAAATGAGGAAATTAAACGGACTGCATATTATGCTCCAGATATATAGGAAATTCAGAGAAGCACGAAAGCGGTCGACTTGGGGGTAATAATGACCGATGATGCCAAATTCGAGACACAAAATCAGATAGCAATAAACAAAGCAAAAAGATTCGCGGGACAGGCACTAAGAACGTTCAAAAGGAGGAACAAGACAGTAATGATTCCTCTGCTGAGAACACTGATCATACCAAAACTTGAATACTGCTCAGTTTTGACGTCCCCATATAAAAAGGAAGAAATTAATAAACTATCGTAGAAAAAACTCGCTCCTCCACCAAGCCAGGAGTAGAGGCGGGGCCACCAGCTTCGCCTTTGTGTGAAGAGAGACCACCGCACGAAACCGCAACGAGGTTAACGAGGTTATATATATATATATATATATATATAATTTAATATTTATAGAGGTTAATTAAAGAGTTAAAGACTGGTTCTGCGTCAGGGGTAGATGACTTATCGAATGAGCACTTAAAATATGCAAATGACGTAGTATGTCTGCATATATCATTGCTCCTATCAGCCGTTGCTTGCTCATAGCTATATCCCTGCAGAATTCATGAGGGTATATATCTTGCCTCTGGTCAAAAATAAGTATGGAGACATTCTGTCCAGCAATAATTACAGGCCTATTGCTGTCGCTTCCTGCTTCTCGAAACTACTAGAAAAACTCTTGTTACTCCGATTAAATGATTTCCTATGGACATCTCCGAATCAGTTTGGCTTTAAAAGGTTCCACTCAACTGACCTGTGTATCTATATACTTAAAGAAACAATATCTAAATACATTGACAGTAATTCAACCATTTATAGCTGTTTCCTTGATATAAGTAAGGCATATGATAGGGTGAAACACAATATTTCATTTGAAAAACTAGAAGACAGGAAGGTTCCCATGTACATATTAAATTTATTGAAATTTTGGTATTCCCACCAATCTTTCACTGTTAGGTCGGGCAATGTACTATCCGAGTGTTTTGGCTCCTCTTGCGGGGTGAGACAAGGCTCCTTGCTCTCCCCTATGCTGTTTAATGTGTATATTGACGGATTAATTGCTTCACTTAATGAGGCAACAGTAGGATGTTGTATAGATAACACAAGGATAAATAACTTAGTTTATGCCGATGATATGGTGTTAATAAGTCCCCCTGTTAAAGGTCTGGATCGGCTACTAAATGTCTGCGAAGTGTATTCGCAGAAACATGATATTCTTTTTAATGTTACAAAAACTAAGGTTATGCAATTTCATCCTAAAAGCTGTAATCAGCCAGCTGATATAAGGTTTAAAATGAATGGTGAAGTAATTGAGGAAGTACAAGAGTTTAAGTATTTGGGTTAAACTATTACCAGCTCCTTGAGTGATGACTCGGATATAAGAAAACAATCTCGAAGCCTGTGTGCTAAAGCGAATATGACCATAAGGAACTTTCGTTTCTGTACAAGTGAACCTAAAGACACACTCTTTCGTACTTTC
Source organism: Bathynomus jamesi (assembly GCA_023014485.1). Classification (NCBI taxonomy): domain Eukaryota; kingdom Metazoa; phylum Arthropoda; class Malacostraca; order Isopoda; family Cirolanidae; genus Bathynomus; species Bathynomus jamesi. Next base: position 614,470 of record JAJOZX010001186.1, on the reverse strand, counting down.
TGCAGTAATATATACGGTCAGCAACTCTGGGTGAATTATAAAAAAGGTTCTGGTAGAACCCTAAATTTGCTGTACAACAGGTCTTTTAGACTCTTACATAAATTACCCCGAGATGCTCAGCTTCGCAAATGTTTGCTACCCGCAATGTTCCGAGCTTCCCGGAGGTAACAAGACGTGCTCAACTCAGTCTAATTCAAAGAATTAAAAAATCAACCAACCCGATCATCCAAGCTATCCATGAGTCCTGCCATTTATCCTCTAAGCTATGGACTTTTTGGTACGAAAACGTCTGTCTGTAGCTCCATTTAACTTCGACAGTGCGGTATTATTTCTAATCAATTGTATATATTTTTATCCTTAGTGTATGAACTGTCATTGTATTAATAATATTTGTCATATGGACTATAGTCTGCCAATAAACCTTTTCATTTTCATTTTCATTTATAATTGCTCCTCTTATATCTGATTTCCACAGCCGGTCACTCAATTTGAATTTTACGATTCTTTTGCCAGTGCCATTATTATTTTTCTCAAACCGGTGTGCCTCCGTAATGACATTTTCAGGAATGTCTATACGGAGTTTTTCTTTGATGGCGTTTCTGACAAGTTCAGTGGGTTTTCACTTGTGGAGCCTTGAGGGACTCCAGGTCCATCGATAAAGTATAGGATTTTGTGAGGTTCCTGTTCCATGTTGCTGTTTAACCTCTCATTTTCTTGTGCTTGGTTTATAGTAGATCTTCTATAGAGGATACTCTCTCATTAAGAGCATTTATACACTGTTTTAGTTCTTTGTTTTTTCTTCTAATTTGGTTATTCTTTCATCCTTTTCTGTCAAGCAGTTTAGGATAAACGTAGGTACGAATCCATATATAAAGCTATTTGTTTATTATCACCATTAAACGACTGGCATTCCCGCCTTTTATTCGCTTTGAATTACTCAATCCGTCGATGGGGGAGATCTTTCCGGAGGCGGGGTAAAGCAGCGTTTGCTGTGAAGGGAGGAGGCATACCTGTCTCCTGTTCCCTCATGGAAACTCCTGGAGATGAGGGAATGGGGGATGCCTGCTATTATTTTTGTTGTTGTTGTTGAGTTTTGTTTCTTCTTTTTGCAATTTTTGTAAAGTTTATTCACTTGAAATTTAGATATTTGTTGATAGTTTTTGTGAGTCTTTATGAGAGAATTTTTGAGTGGATTTTTAGATAACATTAGTAGTATACCCGAAAAAAGGGAGACAGAATTGGATCAATTTGAGAATTTCCTCCTCAAGTTCCTCACCGTCCTTCATGACGGTCCCTCCTTTATGAAGTATCTTTCATGGTTCTTGAAAAAGAAAAAGAAAAAGAAAAAAGAAAAAGAAAAAAAGAAAAAAGAAAAGAAAAGAAAAAAAGAAAAGAAAAAGAAAAGAGAAAAAAATTCACCATCGCATTCCTCCTTGAAAAAAAAAAGGGGGTTCATCATTGCTTTCCTCCTTGAAAAAAGTACTTGTCTTCACCTTCCTTCAAAAAAGAAAAAGAAAAAGAAAAAATTCACCAACGTCCTCCTTGAAAAAAAGGGGGTTCATCATTGTTTTCCTCCTTGAAAAACGGATTTGTCTTCACCTTCCTTCAAAAAAAAAAAAAAGAAAATTTAACAAACAAACAAAAACAGAAATATTCGAGTACTTTTTGTTCCATCGTGTTCGTTGCCCCAATAGCTCCAATACCATATTATCTCTTCAATCGTATTATTGTTTTCGTAATTGCATACATTGATATCACAAATTAAAAACTCAGACTAAACATGTTTTAAATCAATAACATTTTCTTTGATTAATATTTGTATTATATGAAGGTAAATAAAAAAAAAGTTAAATAAATTTAAAATAAAACATTTTATTTTCAATTAAGTGGTAACTTTTGCTTATCCAAATTAAATTCGTTTATTCTACATTAATGCGATATGAAACGAACTGAGAAGGCTTATTGGCAGACTATAGTCCATTTGACAAATATTATGAAACTACATTATGCAGTTAAACTTACAATTAAGTGTTTAACCGGCAGACCTATTATTATTTAGCTTCAATTAACATCTTAAACATTATTATTTGTCTATTTGTTTATATATATATAAATAAATTTCACAATTAAGCACGTGAAACGAGTGGATGTTGCAGATATATATATATATATATATATATATATATAGAGTGAACCAAAAGTAGGTGGACAGTAAATGATAACGTTTATTTTGAGAATACATATTTAATTTTTTTGTATACTATAATACAAAATAAAATTTAAATAAATTTAGTTATAATATTTAATATAATATAACACAAACACCAATGTTATAATGAACACCATAGTTATAATATAATATAACACAAACCGTATTCAACCTACTGTCCACCTACAGTACAGTATTTGCATATTTTTTTGCTAAGTACGTAGGCAACTCGGTTCACAATTTTGCCAGATTTTCCAGGCTAATTGATAAGTTTGTAAGAGATGTTTTCTTACTATTAGTTGATTTATATAAATCAGTTATTCTGATTTCGAATAAGGTATCCATTTTTCTATCACGTAAGGAATTTCTGAAAACTGGACGGGAAAAAGCCGCGGTAAATGTACAGTATTACACCCGTCTCCCTTTCGAGGTGAAATTTATGTTTTTCCTATGGTTTTTGATGTGTTTTGAACGAATCTGACCTTCAAAACCGTCGGAAATGACTCGTTTTTGAGATACCCCCCCCCCAGCCGGCAATGTGGGGGAAATCACAGAAAACGAGTCATTTCCGACGGTTTTGAAGGTCAGATTCGTTCAAAACACATCAAAAACCATAGGAAAAACAAATTTCACCTTCAAAATTGACCTATCCTAACCTATCCTGACCTAACCTAACCTATCCTAACAACCTAACCTAACCTATCCTAACTTAACTAAACCTAACCTATCCTAACCTAAAAGAAAAACAGGAATTACCTTTAAAATCTAAGACAGAATAATCACAGTACCGGCTTTTCTTCGTTTTAAGCACAACGTAACTTTTTCTACAATGCCAGTTTCTGGTCTTGACGATATGTGCACTCCATTTTACAATGTGGACACTTCACTACTGTCGGTAGAACACTGTGAGCACGCAGAAACTCAACACTTTTTTCTAAATTTTCATAGAAAGCGACAATACAGCGGTAATAATCGAATGAACACATGTCACACGAAGCCATTCCGGTAGCAAACTAATTCAAATTCGAAATGGATGGAGCGCTCTGATTGGGCAGACATGTGACGGCAACACAAACGAACACACAAACGAAGGTACGAACACACAAACGACCGTACAAACACACAAACGACCGTACAAATACACACTACATACACACCAAAAAAATGTTTATATCTCGAAAACGAAGCATTTGCGACGGAAACGCTATAGAAGGAAAGTGTCTTAGAATTAAAAAATCTACTTAATGAACATATAATAATTGCTGGACGTTAGACGGGTGTAATAGTAGAATAATACCAAAGCCGCTACATAAATAAATATTATTTATTTCAATTTACATTAGGTACCTATTTCGTTTTGTTATGCTAATTACAAATACAAACAACTTTAAAAAGAAAGAATGCTACTAAAGCCAATTACATATCCATCTTTATCTAGTTTTCTTGCGACCTATGCAATGGTCCTTTTATTTTATGTAATAATTCTGTAGCACCCATTTCAACATCCAGCAGTAAGCAGTCGTCATGCTGACGTCACACCTTCATTGATATCTCAGTAGCTTTTAATCAAAATTAAATTGAATCAGTTTTAATAAAAACCATTTACATGTGTAATATGAAATATGGTAATTTTTTACTATCACTCCGGTCTCTTCAATTCCCATAATTTATAGATCAATGGATTCGTTATTACACCAGGAATGCGATTTGGATAGTCTCAAGTGAGGGAACTGGCCAAAAACTAAGTTAGGACACGAAGTTTGTTTTGGGGTATATGTAAGTGTGAAAAAATACCCTAAAATGCGGGTGATTCCTTCAGTAGAGACTATCAAGGGCGCATTCGCGATGTAAAAACGAATCCAGTGATATATAAATTATGGAAATTGTAGAAACAGCCAACATGAGTGACCTAAAAGGTATATATATATACACACATTTATATATATGTAGTTAAACGAACACTGTATATATTCACTGTATATATTATATATACCGTAAAACTATACTAACCTAACCTAACCTAACCTAACCTACCTAACAAACAATACCTTCCTTGTTTTTCTTAGGGCAAATAAATTCTTTTAGCAATACACCGTGTTCTACATAAAAATTAAATGCAGCCTCTTCATCATCAAAAAATTTGCATGAAGTTAGACACTGAATAATTACAACCATCGCAAACCGACGCCATCGTGACACTAAAATCTTATGAGTTCAGGTCAAACCCCCCAATTTTGTTAGCGGTACCTTCCTAACCTTTGTGGGATCAGCCATTTTATCACTCCCAAAAACATGATCCGCGATTTTATCGCTCAAAAAATAATTTCTTAACATTAATTTTATAGCTTTAATCGGCATTTGCCTTCATATTGTACTTAATAAAAGTTGTTTAAAAAATGTAAAGAGTCTTATGGTAAACTTTATTTTCAGTTTCCAGAGACCGGACTGATAGTAAAAAATTACCTGAAATATGACATTTTGTGAAATTCTGTACCTAGTGTCGAAAAACTAATATTATTTCCGGAATCACCATGCAAAATTACTATGCAAGTAATACACTATTTCGAGCAACAAAAACATCTACTAGTCATTGTTAAACATTCACATTCAGAAATAGCTGCAAACACGCATCCTCTATAATGTTTCAAATGTAAATTTAATTTCAAAGCGCCTTAACATGTAACATTGTCGGATATATTTTAAACTCGAAATGAAAATCATTGATTTATTCCTACGGCCGTTAATCATTTATAACACAAATTTCATTACACGTGAATTTAAAACAGAAGCGTATTTATAATGCAGAATGTGTAGACGAAAACACGAAATATAATATCTCTATAAGTACACGATTATTTTAAAATTATTGAAATAAGCAAAATTGAAAATTTATCAATTCATCGTTCTCATTTATAATAGTGTTAAACTAAATGTTGCAGAAGCCGTTTTCTATGCACATTACAATACAGAAAACGTTATTTTGGCTAATGAGATGGATAGCAGCAAAATAAATATATTTCTTTAGGATCATTCTATATTTTTAAAATACTACTTGTAAGCAGTTAGTTCCAATGGATAATATTAATTTCTTTTCATTAGTTTACTAATATCCGTTTTCAGCAACTTTTCGGAATTATACAAACCGATATGAATTGCGAAATTCCGATAACGTTATATTACATTATAATACGCTATAATATGTTTCAAAACGTCTGGAATAGGAGTTGCTGGATATATATATTTGTACATTGAAGGAAGAGCCCTTAATTTATTGTTGCAAAGATACATGATTGCATGTATAAAAAGCATTCGTTTTTCTCATTAACAAACCACGAGTTCTGTTGGTAACATTAAACAAATTGCATAATGAAATACACACCGAATTGAAATTATGGCGAAATACGGCAACTATCTATGCATTTGCAACACAGCGAGATGCAACTATTTAAGTCCATACTCTAATCGAAATCATCACTCTTCATGCAATCTTTGCAGCGGAAAGTTTGTTAACACTTCACCTCCTTTACCAGCTTGTAAGTATTTTAAACTTTTTAGCATGTTAAATGTTAAACATTATTTTTAATTTTAGGATGAAATTGCATAACCTTAGTTTTGTAACATTAAAAAGATTATCATGTTTCTGCGAATACACTTCGCAGATATTTAGTAGCCGATCCAGACCTTTAACAGAGGGACTGATTTTCTCCATATCATCGGCGTAAACTAAGTTAATTATCCTTGTGTTATCTATACAACAAACCACTGTTGTCTCATTAAGTAAAGCAATTATTCCTTAAATATATACATTAAGCAGCATAGGGAAGAGCAAGGAACCTTGTCTCACCCCGCAAAAGGTGCCAAAACACTCGGATAGTACATTGACCCACCTAACGGTAAAAGATTGGTGGAATACCAAAATTTCAATAAATTTAATGTGTATATGGCAACATTCCTGTCTTCTAGTTTTTAAATAAAATATTGTGGTTCACTCTATCATATGCCTTACTTATATCTATGAAACAACTATAATTAGTTGAATTACCGTCATTGTATTTAGATGTTGTTTCTTTAAGTACATAGATACACAGGTCAGTTGAGTGGTACCATTTAAAACCAAACTGATTAGGAGATGTCCATATGAGATCATTTAATCGGAGTAACAAGAGTTTTCTAGTAGTTTCGAGAAGCAGCAATCGATATAGCCAAATAATATCACCAACAAAGAATATTCTGTGTTAATTTTATTACTATAACATATATGTAGTTCGCCGTGTCACAGTACTATATTGTTCTTTCGTCCAATATTTCTAGGAGACGCTGGGTACCACAAACAATCAAGATATGGACGTCGATCAAAATTTACTTGACACATTTGTACAGCTTCGTTCAGTATCGAATTCAAATCAACGAATATCCAATAACGTGGAAATGTAAGCATGCTTTACTTTAGTAATATATATATATACATATATTGGTGGATGCAGTGGTTAACAACAACTTGTGAGAATGATCAACGTATGTAGGATTCTAAAAGTACATTTATACACATCACTCATTTCCGATGTTCCGTAAATATTTGTGCAGGTTTGAAGGAGAGCAGCTTTAGTTCTATACAAACTTCTTATACATGGCTAGTTACGCAAAGAGCTGGTACTGGCTCTCCCATATACATTTAAATTCTTGTACATATTCTGTGTTTCATTTCTTATTTTGGGTCTGATACTGGAAGAATGACCAGAGCTACCCTTACAGAGAGGCATGTCCTTAACCTTGTAACATTGAAAGAACACTACGGTTCAGTAAGCGTAACTCGTCAGCTTTCAGGAGACGCATTAAGTCTTTAACAGAAGGAACTGATAGCCTTCTTGTATTAGACCCCTAGTCCAAAACGTCCATATTCACATCATGTATACTACATTCAACGCATGATTCAGTCACAAATCACTAGTCGGCGGTATGGGCATCAAACTTTGGTTGAGAGACTGAATGCCAAACCTCACACCGCAGGAGATTCCGAAGCCCTAATACATCACATCAACATTGCCTAGTTATATAAGATTGACAGATATATATATATATATATGTGTGTGTGTATATATATATATATACACATATATATACATATATATATATATATATATATAATATATATATATATATATATATCAGTGTCGTTTGGTGGGTGTGTCCACAGGGTAAGCTGTAGCTGCAAATAATATATATATAATATATATATATATTATTATACAAGCATCATAACTTTATATTAATTTTCGATTACTGTAGTAATATACTGACTTTTGGCGATTTGACCTTTAACTGGGTAGGCGGCGCATGCTCCGCTTACCCTGACTGCACGCCACTGATGTATATATATATATATATATATATATTATATATATATATAGTCATTTTACCATCCTGCTACCACCTAGTCGAGATGTTCATGTTGCTCAGTCTGACTCATAAACTTCTACAACAATCGTGGTCTTTTCTCAAATTTTCAATCTGCTGAACATCACCTCACCTCCTCCAAACCTCATCCCTCACTGAAGCTCAGGTTCATGTGATGACAGTCAGCAACGTCATTTCTGTACCGTCTTACATTCACTATACTCAGATTCATTCCAAAGGTAGATGATACGTATATGTACGCAATGATCTAACTTGTACACGTATTCCCGAGCCCCGAATTCTATACCCTCTGACTACGGCCTACAATTCATTATCTAACTAAATACACCTGCGCTGTTTCCCTTTCTCCTAATTCTACTACCTATCTAAATTTCTTTAACTACCGCACTGCCAATGTGGAATACATTCTATTCCGATCCCCATTGCTGAAATTTTCATTTTAGTAGATTTCCATGTTTACCAATACCTTTGGCTTTCCTGAATGACCATGAGCAATTGTTCTATTTCATCACACTCTTTCAGGCATCTAGCTAAGAAACTCTTCAGCCACTCTATCTCCTCTTCTTTCCCTCATCTATTCCGCCCGGCGGTTCAGCAGCCGGATCTTTGCCTGACAACGCTAAACTCTTCGCTCAAACTTTCGTTTCCACCTCAACCATGGATGATTCCGATGCTATTCCTCCATCTCCTCCTCCCTCTGACTTTATCATGTCTGAAATTAGAATCGCTTCCAAAAATGTTCTTTCTGGCCTATCTGGGGACCATCTCTTGGACGGTGTATGGACCTGATGGGCTCCTCCTGTTGTTCTTGCGCATCAATGCCAACATCCCGACAGGCAAACGCCTACGTATTTGTTTATCATCTTGTAGTTTACCTCCATGCTAAAAGTTTGCTTTCATTCAACCTGTCCCAGGAGGGTTAGCCGCCCTAAACCCTTCAGTCAAAATGTTTCGATTTCTTACTTTTCTAATATTTTTTAAATTAGCCTTAATAGGAAGAATCTTAAGCACCTCTCTTCACACAATCTTCTTTCATATCGTCAATACCGGGACCCAAGGTTACTTCTATCGACGATCTTCTTGCATATCGCACTGAAACATGGTCTTCCTCCTTTCAGGATTTCGGTGAAACTCTTGCTATTGCGCTAGACATATCGAAAACTTTTGATAGAGTATGGTACAAATTTTAATTACCCAAATTGCTAACCTGTGGATTTTATACTACTAACTGCGTCTTCACCTCTAATTCTCCCTCTCGCCGTCCTATAACAGCAATTGTAGATGACCTCTGTTCTTCACCCAAAGCTATCAACAGATGCGTTCCTCAGGGACTCTGTTCTGTCAGCCAATCTTTTCCTGTTATTTATTAATGAATTTTAATTCGCCCTTCCTCTCCTACACACTCCTATGCCTATGACCCACGCATTACTTCTCAGCCCGCTCCCCAGAGCTTCCTTCTCAACAGTCACACTATGACCCGTGTAGGATGACCATGGATCACCTGACTTCTGAGCTTTCTGTTATCTCTGATTGGGTCAGAGAATACATTGCGACTTTCATTGGATCAAAACTAAGTTCCTACGCCTATCTATTCGTCACATTCTTCAACACGACTATAGCCTTGTCTTCAACAACATGCACCTCAGTCTTTCCCCTTCTCTTATCACCCCCGACATTTCCTTTCTCGTGATCTTTCCTGTAAAGATCGCATATACTCTCTCTCCAAATCATCTTCTAAGAGGCTAGGTGCAATGTACTGCCTATACATTTTCTTAGCCCTCGTTCAGTTGGTGTCTCTGTGCAGGACCTTATCTGTCTCTGTATGGAGTACGCTTGGAGAGCGTTTTCGTGGGCAATCGTACAAGTTTCCTCCTTCTTACATAAAAACAAAACAATACAAAAAAGAGTATTTTTTAAGCACTTACTCGCATGAATGTAATTCTTTCCACATATTATGGATTCATTACCTTTACATGTAAATACTTTAACAGCACGTTGCTGGGATAATACCTTTGCTTTACTCCATAGGCTTTCCTATATTCCTCAAACTCTTGAAGAAGTTTTGATGTTTCTTGATAAAAAAATTCTTAACTATTCAAAATGCTTTGAAGGCATATTACATTTGGAAATATATATATATATATATATATACAAGATCATGTACAGAATTTGAGAATGATGCAACTTTTTCATCAGTGAATCTACAGGCCTTAATAAATCTACTAAGCATAAACATAGCTTTGATAAACCTTGTGGAGATACTTATAATACATGTTGATAGGTTTGTAAACTTGATTTTTCTAGAGAATCTAACTACTGTATAGTTTGTTTTTAAGAAGCTCGTATTCAGCAATTTTCTCTTCTTTTCCAGGGCGTCGTGTGACGAGCCCTTTAAAAGACTCCGAAATGCATTACCACCATCATGCTCAAGTGGCGGTAAGTGGGATCGAAAGAACAACCAGAAACCCTTTGATTCTACTATTGAGGTAACCCCTCAAGCAACCATCCAAGACCTCTACACCTCCGCAGGTGTTAAAAAATCTAGGCCTGATGAAGGTCAATCTCCTGCCACATGCGGTGTGGATACTAAACGAACAAGATACAGCATATCGTTCAGCTCTAAGGACAAATATCCATTGCCGGCAAACTCATTGTCGGGTGAAACAGATAAACAATGTCCTGAAAACCTCCAGCCTTACTCGTCATCTGCAACACTCCATCCCCCTTCAAAAGCGATCGCTAGCCATACAGAGAGAATGAGCTATCATTCAGCCAACGGTGTATCTCTTATCTTAATGCAAAATGTGAGTAATACCCATACACTTTCTAGAAGTCGCTACAACGTCAGAACTGATCCCCGAATCGCATTTTCGAAGGGTTTCGAACAAGGACTCTCCAATGTAGTTCGATGTGTCATCGCATATGCTCTTCAGAACAATAATGATTGGGAGACCCGAGAAAGGTTGGCATTTGGGATTGAGCCAAATAGCATGGATAGCGATCAGTTCTGGATATTAATACCTTACAGAAACCTGGTGGCAGAAGATGTTGACTACATCCTTTCACGTTTTGCACAAGCTTCTCAAAGTGGATCAAAGTTTAGCCTGGAGAAATTCACGGTTGAAATTGATCACGTGTATCGTATTGTGAGTCATAGTGCCACGCCTTATACACTTGACTTCAATTCTCAGGCTATTTTTAGACGACATATAAACGTCGATCGTGGTTGCGGATTTATAGCTATAATCCTGTCTCATATGTTTACCATACTAAACAAGCCATCTAGAAGTTTCCGACTGGAAGTAATCGTAGAAAGAGCACAAAAACTGGCTGAAGATTGTAAAATTGATTTTAACTGTAATATGGGGCCTGAAGAGTTGACAAAGGTAGAAGACCATATGAAAGTTAGGATTGCCGTGTTTGGTCTGGATCAAAATGGCAGAACAACATATGTATTTAAAAGCAGCGTGAGAGATCGTACAAGACCCCTACTTATTTGAGGACTGTCAGGGTCAACATATCTCCCCATCCGTAATATAAGGTGCCTCTACGCGAGCGATGATAAAAGTCGAAAATATGGACGACATCATGATTTGTGTAAGGGGTGTCTCGAGTTTGCGGATGATATAGTGAAACATTGTAAGGATTGCCACATGGTATGTGAGCAGTGTAAAAGCACCAAATGTGAAAGCCGTGTAATTGAGGCTGAGAAGAGGGACTGTAACGTGTGTAGACGCACATTTTTCAATAATAGCTGTTTTGAGCTCCATAAATCAAATGACACGTGCAGGAAAATAAGAATCTGTGAATGTGGTATGTTTCACATGATGGATAATTGGGGAAAGTTTACCCATAAATGTGATGAAATTCACTGCTCTACATGCCATGAGAAATATAAGGCGGATGGAGTAAAACATGTTTGTTATATGAAGGGTGCCAAGCCTAAAAACAACCCTTGTATAACTGTGTGCTATGATATACAGAAACATACACGAACGCTGAAACGAGGTTATTCCACATTTACTTGTGTGCCAGACTATCTGTGATGAGTGTATGGAGATCGAGTGTGATGAATGCCACAAATGTGGTAAACGGACAAATGTTTTTAAAACGATTGCCCACGATAACCCTGTAAAACTATTTGAGTCCTATATTGTCAAGTTAGCGGACAAGTTAAAAAAAATTACTGTGTACATTCTCGCCCACAACGGGGCAAAATTTGACACACAGTTCCTTTATAAGGAGTTGCTTGAGCACGAATCCTCTGAGATATTTACAGGTGATCCCTTGAAAAGAGGTAACAAATTAATACAGATGCAGATAAGAGGCAATGTACAATTTAAAGAAACTTATTATTCACACCATGCAAATTAGCAAAGCTACCCAAGGTGATGGGGGTAGCAGCTGAAGTTTCTAAAGGATATTTCCCTTACACATTCCTAACTAGCGAAACTTTAAATTACGTAGGTCTACCTCCACCCAAACAATATAGCTGATGAATGTGGACGTTATTGCGTGAATGATGTGCGCGTGCTGAGAGTATGTTTCCAGGCCTTTAGAAGGATGTACATAACCTGCTTCAACTGTGATCCGCTGCAAGTCGCAGTCACGATCGCCTCATTATGCTTTACGGTGTTCAAGAATAACTTCATGCCTAAAGACACCTTAGCCGTCATTCCTCGAAACGCCCCGCGCAGTTATGGGCACAAGGCTGTTTACTGGCTCATACACCTACAGCAGCAGACAGGTGTATACATAAAACACGCTCGCAACACGGGAGAAGTACCCATTAAGATCAATGGCCGTGTTTTTTGGGTTGATGGTCGAAGCGAAAACCGTGCTACTAGTGAGAAGACTGTACTCCTTTAACGGTTGCTGGTGGCACGGATGCCCACGCCCTGAGTGTGGAATCGCAGGAGATATCCACGGTAGATCTGCCGACTGTCTTGCGTGGACGCGCACCCGCGATCAACTTATAGGCTCCCAGTTCACTCACAAAGTCTTGTGGGAGCCTGAGTATGATGCACGGATGGAAACAGATGCCCTGTACCGCGAAGAAATAAGGGCCATCAAACGTTCAATAGTGGTAGACCCCTTCAAATGCGTTGACAGCTTGTTCGGTGGGCGTACAAATCCCTTCAAGCTATACTTTCCACCCACGGAGGGTGTGAAGATCCATTACTACGACTTCTGTTCTTTATATCCCTACGTGATGAAGAACAATCCGTACCCCGTAGGAGAGCCTGAAAAACTGGTGGGCCCCGCCATGCCAACCATCGAGGAGTTCTCAGCTAACTTGAATGACCTATACTTTGGCCTTTCTTTCGTAAACGTGCTCCCCCCTCGCGATTTATGGATGCCTATCTTGCCTCTTGTTATAGACCACAAACTCATGTTCCCTCTGTGTGTGAAGTATGCAGAAGAGAACAATGGCGATTGTGAACATACTCCCCACCAGCGCAAGATCAGAGGCGTATATACAAGTCCTGAGCTGGACCTAGCCGTTCGCCATGGCTACAGCATATTGAGGATATATGAGGTGTGGAGGTTTCAGAAGCTACCCAACCTTTTCAAACCGTATATAAATACTTTTTGAAAGATAAGGTTCAGGCGTCGGGATATCCGCGAGGGGTTGACATAGAAGATGAAAAAGCGTCATACATACAGCGTTACCGTGACCGTGAAGGTATACAGCTTGATCGTACGCAAATTGTAAAGAATCCAGGCAAGCGCTTTAGCGCAAAGTTGTGCCTAAACAGACTTTGTTGGAAATTTGGCCAGAATAGAGCCAAGGGGAATGTACATTAGGGTGGCCCACTTTTCAATTTTTTTTGAAAAGTATAGGTGATCGTGGTTTTTCCCATTATTTGGCACTATACTAGCACATTGGTACCATTTTTACAAAAATTGATCAATATTTAGGGGTCTCGCATCGACCTTGAAATTACTAGTTTTTTTTTTAAATGTGTACTTTTTAACTTTTTACTGAATCAAGATAAATCATTAAGTAGGGATGTTTTCTGAATCCTCTTAATGAGAGAAGTCGTTTGTGTGCCTGCCAATGTCATACGACTAACGGTTTAAAGGTTGTGCCTGTATACAGGTAATACCAATGTGCTAGTATAGTGTCAAATAATGGGAAAAACCACGATCACCTATACTTTTCAAAAAAATGAGTCACCATACCCGGGCGGAATGTATAATGTATATAGGTAATTAGAAAATGCACTATGCCTGTGCCAGGTACCTAACCTATTTCTTTTTTTGCAGATCATAACATTTTGAAATTCTGTCTGAGTTCCTCATCCTTTGTCATGGACAAATCGATGGCAACCATAACTGGAAGAACTCTTGAAGCTACAAATAGAGAGTCATCAAAAGGAAAGGCAAAAATAACATCGCTACCTTCTCTAAGATCGGCCTCAGAAATTTTTTTAGTTGGCCAACCGTCGTCCTCCATCAGTGGTAGCAAATTGCCAACAACACGGCAGGTTTTGCAATACTTCTTCAGTGTTATCCAGTACACTGCTAACAAGGAAAGACGCATTCTAAGAAACCGTAAACAACGTCTTAAAGTTTTGAAACATGGCCCGCATTAAAGCAATCACAAAGCTCAACTGCGAACGGAAGCTAGAGGCATTGTGGAAAGAGTGGCACTTACTCCAAAAGAGCAGAAAACGAGAAACTGACGCCGGAGGAAAACGGCAGAAGTTTTCGGACAGTGTGGACAAGCTGTGGGATATCGGAGCATCTGACGCTGTCGAAGATATAGAGAAGAATCGACTGCTGTCCGACAAGGACAAGAAAGAAGACATTGACTTCTATCTCGATCAACGTGTTCCTCGGGTGGCAACGATGAGCGGGAACGATAAAGTTTTCGCTGTAAAAAGAAAGCTACAGGAAGGAAGAAAACGTCCTCGCCAGGAGCCGCAAACCTCAAAGTGTGCATACGAAACCGGAGATGAGGCCATGGAGAATGATGATACTGGCATGTCAGGAGAGTCGGAGACAGAACTAGCGTTCCCCCTGCCGAAAGAGCCAAGTGTGTCTGTCAATCTTCCTCGCCGCATCCTTAATGCACCTGCTGTCATGGAAGTGGCTGATCGTTTCCGCATGTCCAATAATCACGTGCGTATTGTGTATAGTATTCATCGATAGCGTCAGTTTTAAAGTGTCCCGTAACCCACATGTATTCTTGACAGTTTCCTTTCCACTTTCCATTCTCTACATAGGTAGTAAGCATTGTGGCTGCTATCACACGTTCGGCGGATCCACCAGCAGACCTCAATCAGTTCAGCATCTCGAAAGAAACGGCTCGCCGGGGAAGAGTGTCACATCGCCGTGAAATAGCGACGGCTGTGAAGGACTCCTTCACGCCAACGAGGCACACTGTTGTCCACTGGGATGGCAAAATGGTCAAGGTCAGTTGATTAAGTTTTCATAGCTATCAATTTAGTAATGAGATTCATGAAGCATAATGTCAATTGAAAAGCGAACTGAATGTGAAGAAAAATAGGTTACTTTACAACCATGAAATTGAAATATATGGCATGTGTTTCAGAACTTCCTTGGAACGGCGGAGCACCGCCAAGCAATTCTCATCACGCGGGCAACTATACATGCTCTCGAAGATTGGGGATGTGAGGAGAGCGTCATCGGACTCTGCTTCGACACCACTTCCACCAACACGGGGAGGGTGCAGGGTGCAGTTGTCCGGCTGGAAAACATGCTCGGGCGACCGCTACTCCAGCTGGGATGCCGTCATCACGTCCTAGAGCTTATCGTGGGAGCAGTAGCTGTCACCCTGCTCGGAAGGACTACGGCACCAACTGATCCTTTGTTTCAGCAGTTGAAGAGAAGGTAGTTCATTTTTTGTGCAAGGTAAAGTTAGGACACACATGATATTCCACTAGTTTATAAAACAGCAAGCCAAAGCGGAACTTCAGAGTTTTCTCACACAATTTTCTTGTTTATTATTTTTGAAGATGGGACGAGCTCGATCTCTCGACCTACTGCAAGCTGCAGGTCGAGAATCTGGCGGAGAGTACGTGGCTAATAGAACTCCGGGACGCGGCGGTCAGCTTCCTGAGCACAGCTTCTGGTTTCTTCAGAGACGGTTACCGGGAAGTGGCAGAGATCACGCTCCTGGTACTCGGGACACAACCACGCCGTGGCATTCACCTCATGCGCCCAGGAGCCTACCACCACGCAAGATGGATGGCTAAAGTTAGTATTTTCAAACGAAAATAATCTAGAGATAAGTTTAAATGTTATTCAAATAAACATTTCATTATAACGCAAACAAAGTAATTGGTAACAATAAACCTGTCTTACTTACAATGGTGCCTATTCTGTTTCAGGTCATCTACTACACAAAACTGCTGATGTTCAGTAGGCAGCTGGAGCTCGACGCCGAGCTGGTCGACAAACTGCACAGGATCGTGGTGTTCATCGCTCTTCTGTACGTACCAGCTTGGTTGGCGGCCCCTGTAGCAGCTGATGCGCCGTTGAATGACCTGGTACTATACCAGCGTTTTCTGAGGTATAGGGCAGTGGACCGCGAGGTGGCAGAAGCGTCACTGGCAGTGATGAGGCGGCACTTCTGGTATCTGAGGCCTCAGACCGTCATCTTCGCTCTATGCAGCAACAAGGTGGTTGGCACTGTGAAGCAACAGATGGCAGAGAAGCTGTCCCACCTCCCTGTACCCAAAGACTTCAGATACGAGAACGTCTCAGTCGACGAGATGACGCTACTCCCCGACTTGATCGACGAGTCCTCCTGGTTCTTATTTGCAGGTCTGAAGATGTATGGGTCTTCGTGGCTCACCCTGCCAACTGATAAGTGGGACGAGAACGAGGACTTTTGTCGTCTGAAGGATGTGATCTCTAATCTCCAGGTCACCAATGACGTCGCTGAAAGAGGAGTCCAACTGATACAAGACCATGCGAACACGGTCACAAAGGACGAGGCACAGCTGCAGGATCTTCTGCAAGTGGTGGAAAAGAACCGGAAAGAGCTCGGCGACTTCAAGAAGTCATCACTCGCCACGATGACATAGCACAGAGGGACAACGTTGTAGCCAGTGACGTGTGATAGTGGTCAATACAATGCAAAAGTGATTGTTTAAGTTATTGTTTCTTTCTTCCTTATTTGTCTGCTATTTGCTGATGTTTTTGAAAAGTATAGGTGATCGTGGTTTTTCCCATTATTTGGCACTATACTAGCACATTGGTATTACCTGTATACAGGCAAAACTTTTAAACCGTTAGTCGTATGACATTGGAAGGCACACCAAACGACTTCTCTCATCAAGAGAATTCAGAAAACATCCCTACTTAATGATTTATCTTGATTCAGTAAAAAGTTAAAAAGTACGCATTTAAAAAAAAAAACTCGTAATTTCAAGGTCGATGCGAGACCCCTAAATATTGATCAATTTTTGTAAAAATGGTACCAATGTGCTAGTATAGTGCCAAATAATGGGAAAAACTACGATAACCTATACTTTAAAAAAAAATTTGAAAAGTGGGCCACCCTAATGTACATTTGGCGCAAAGTTATAGTGAAGTTTGGGGTTATGCCAACGCTCCCGATAAAGAGGTCATGGAGATTGTGAATATAGGTAATACTTACATAATAAGGTACAACCGGACCGAATTAGCCAGAGATACCTCAAGGGTTACAAACATACCCGTAGCCAGCTTCACAACGGCATCCGCACGTATCAAACTTTGGGGCCTATTGCATTCTCTTGGACGGAGGGTATTGTACGCTGATACAGATAGTGTGATATTCACTGAGAGGGTAGGTGAATATATGCCTCCTATTGGGGAATTCCTTGGAGAGTTGACTGATGAGATCAAGGATGAGTATGGAGACATCGCATACGCCGACTCCTTTATCTCAACAGGACCAAAATCTTATAGGGTACGGGTGAGGATAGGGGATGATACGAAGTATATCGTGAAGGCAAAGGGTATCACGCTTAACCAGGCGAATCGGCGGGTCGTTAACTTTGAATCGATGAAGGATCTAGTGTGTTTGGATAATGATGAGGGCGAACGATCGCCCCAACTAACTGTAGGCACCCACAATTTTCGGGCGCAGAAGCTGGGGGGCGTGAAGGAACTTAGGGGAACGAAGGTGTACCGTAACACCTATAGGAAACGTTACCAGGTACCTGGTTCGTATGATACCGTGCCCTTTGGATACTGTATCGACTAGTTGTATACCTTGTAATGCCTAGTCGAATTTAATTATGTATGTGTCTGTTACATCTCATTATATATTCTTTGTACCACTGTTTACCATGCACTTTTAACCGTTTTCTCTGTATTGTATTTGTACTGATAATAAATTTCTTTTGTATTAAACTGCTTTTCATTCTAACAACCTTCATTATATTAGTTACGGGAAAATAAAAGTTGTATATGTAAGGGGTTCCAAAAAACCTTAGGCTCCGCGCCATTTGCAGCTTACATGTTTACATATATCGAAATAGTTTTTATTGATTATAAAAATATATAAAATTCTTTATTTATTGCAGGTATTAAAATTACTCTAACTGATAAAGTGATAATATAATGGCTTCTCAATTAATTGGTGATTCGGAGAGGCAACGTGTGATAGATCGCATACGAGCAATAACATTTCGGGAAGCTCGTGATGCTGGAGCCACCTTTATAACACATTCATGGGTTGCCAAAAAGTTGCGAAGAAGTGAGGACTTCGTCAAAAGAAATTGGAATAAAACTTTGGATGAATGTGAAATGGATACAACCAAATCTGGACGCCGAAATTTGCCACTCTCTCAGGAAACAAAGGACATCATTGAAAGCGGTACGCGTAAGCGGAAAAACAGCTGTGCTAAACTTTCTAGAGAGATCGAAGTGTTGAGTGGAAAGATCATTAGTGGTGAGATCATTCGACTGTACCGTCACAGGCAAGGCTTAAAGCCTTGGCATGAACTTCCAAAGCCAAGAAAAACTCACCTTAACATCGATGACAGAATGTGGTTTGCCCATTATCTTGAAGATTGGGATGTGGATGATTTCATGCATTTAGCTGTCTCCGATGAATTTTTTGTTTACGTAACACGTCGGCCTAACTACCAAAATGATCGAGTGCGGGCCACAACACCAAATGAAATCGATGACAATGAACATTATCGCGAATTATTAAAAAGTCCAGACTGTGTTGGTGTGTTTGTTTTGTTCACTGCAAAGAAGCTCATGTGGGTGCTGAAGCCAAATGGTCAGAGTTGGGATGGACAGTATTTTCGTGATATTATTCTATCCCAGCATGTCATTCCTTTTCTAAGAAACCCAGACAAGGTTATGGATGTCGATCAGGTCACACTTCTGCACGATAAGGCCCCCTGCTTTAAGGCATTAGCCACTCAACAGTTGTTGCGGAACCATGAGATCGATTTCTTTGGAAATGAAGAATGGCCAGGAAATTCTCCTGACCTGAACGTCTGTGAACAAATTTGATCAGTTATAAAGGACAAGGTTGAATGTCTCTTGTTTCAAGAACCTGCAGCAAATCGATTTTCGAAGAATACAATGACGCAACACATTGAAACTGTTTTAGTAAACTTGCGTAACGATCAAGATCTATTCACGTCACTTTTGGCAAGCTACCCAAAGCGAATTCAGCTGTCTTGGAAGCCAATGGCGGGAACACCAAGTTTTAATTGTTTCTCATTAAATGCAGGATTAAATTCTCTTTTGTAAGGTATGTTTAGTTTTACTGTACCTCTAATGGTTTAGGCCATGGGCGGGGGGGCTAAGGTTTATTGGAGCCCCGTACACATCAGTCATTAATAACGCATAGGTATTTCCTCAGCTTATTAATGACGTAAACTTAGTGATAGCATTAACCCTTTCTACGCCCGCGATTGCGATTCCATATGGCGTCATCAACAAAAAACATGTGTATTTTCCTCAGATTATTTCAGTGATGGTTTATGGTATTTGAATATAAATATTTGTATAGCAAAGGGCAAATATTGTTGCTATTTGTTCAATTCAAAGTACAAAAGTTATGCTAGTGTCTCTTATTTCTTGACAGTCATTGTCGCTATACAATTTCTAGTGTAATTAGTTATTTCTAAGCAAAGTTTCGCTTCCTTACCTATTTTAACATTTTTTAAAATGTTAAATTTTTTAGGTCAAAACAATAATTTGGGATAGAAAGGATTAATTTTGTAGTCACCATCATCGCTCTGTGCAATACATACCATTCAAATAAGCACTTACAGTTCCGAATAATCGCATGGTGTTTTCCATATTCAGTAGTAATGACGATAAGACAGCTAATATTATTTTAAGTCATTTTATAATCAAGGTTTTAATCTTCCTGCAAGCGTTTGAAAAGCTTATTAGTTATACATTCACTTACAGTAGTATGAAAAATTAAAATATGGCCATATGAATAAGATGGATGCTTATCTTCTCATAGTCAAATTTCAGTTGAAGCCTATACATTAGGGTGCCACATAAAAATCATTTTTTGATTTTTAGGACGGCCCTTTGTGGGATTGTTAGGTTGGGTGAAAAAGCCCTGAATATGAAATTTTAGCCAAATTGAAGGATATTTAGGGGTTCCGCATCGACCATCTCTGGCGTACCACGTGTCAGAAGTAATGAGTTTCTCCAAGAAATTGCTCCAGCTCCAAGGGGTAAAGTAACATGTACAATGTCAATATAAATGCTATCATATACCATGGCGTAGAGGACAGCCACAGCTATATTTCCATAGCATTAAGTTTATTCCATCTCCAATATTTTTTTTTATATTAATATTTTTGTCGCGGTTCAAAAGTTTTTTTTCAAAGTTTCACCTTAATACGTTTATGCTTTGTAATCCAAACCACACCAACCGGCAACCAGCTTATAACAACACAATACGCAACTAGCAAACAGTGCAAACACCTTAACAATATTGTTCAACATTATTTCATAATTAATTGGAATAAACTTGTCCCACCATGCCTGGGTAGCAGGATACTATTCTCTGTGTGTAATGTTATTAATAATACAAAATCATTAAATCAATTTCAATTTTATTGCAACAAAACAACTTAATATTATTAAAATAAAAAACATTTTATTCCGTATTAATCATAGTAATATACTGAGCCTACTGGCCATATAAATCAAAATAATAACTAAGAAATAAAGTATATACGATTATACATTGTTATACAGGATTAATAGGAGTAACACCCTATAAAAATGAAGCAAATTCAAATATACCATAAAGTACTCCCAAACCCGTTAAGGATTTCCGCTGCGGGCGCTCGGGTGCTCTTTGCGGTGCTTCTCAACGACTTGCATCAAGTACTGCCGTTGCTCCTCGTCCTTGGTGAGTGCGAGATTGTAGTTCTGCATCAGCGCGACCCCTCGCTCCGCCCGGACATTGACAACGCTCAACGTAGAGACACGGCGTTTCCCCGCCAGGTAGGACGCATTGTTCGACCAGGTAGCCGGCTCCAACTCTAGGAAAGAAGTATTGATCGCGAGCCGCTCGAAAAGAAGCGTGCTGGATGTCGTGCAAAAGTCTGCGACTGTCTTTCGCTCGAGCTCCTCCGGGCAGACGTCCAGGGCAATGCGCTTGGGTGGCTCCTCGGTGCCCTCGACATCCTTGATGGCCGTCGCAATTCGACTCTTCTCCTCCAGCGGAGTGTCGTCATCGAAGAGAGCGAGGGCGGCCAGGTGTTCACTCAGGTACCAGAGATGTCGTCGAAACACAGGGGAGGTAGCCTTGGACACGTCCTTGTCCACCTTGTCGTAGTCAACCAGCGCCTTGAGCATCGCCAGGTCAGTTCGAGGGGCAGCGGCGGGAAGGGGCGCCGTAAACCAGGCCGGAATGTAAACCAGCAGCGCAAAGTTTACGAAGCGCAGGATGCCCCGGGCCTCGCGAGCCTTAATGGGGAGCTGCTGCCGGAAGAGGTGGAGCTTGATGGCGTATATCACTTTGGCCATCCACCGGGCGCGGTGGAGTGCGCCCGGTCGCATGAAGCGCACACCTCGCTGGGGGACGCCTCCAAGCGCTATGATCGCCAGCTCCAGGAGCTCTCGGTAGTCGTCCCGCGGCTGGCCCTTGGTGATGTGACCCTTGAAACGCGCGATCAGATCGTCTCGCGCCTTGAGCAGCGGCTTAGTAAGGTCTTCCTTGGAGATGGCGCTGAATTGGTCGGTGCAGACGGATTGCCAGCGCTCCTTCAGTCGCGAGAACAGTTTAATGTCAGGACCAGAGGAGGGGCCCATGCACTCGATGAAGGCTTTCTCTGCCACCAATTCTAGCATGTGGTGCCGACAGGCCAGGTTCAGCAGCTGGCGGTGAAGGCCCTGCTCGATGAAGACGCAAGCGCCCGAAACGACGCCCGTGTTGGCAGCTGTCGTGTCAAAGGAGAGCCCGACGACACGATCAGCGATTCCCCAGTCATCCAACGAGTTCAGCACAGCATCTGCTTGGGCGCGACCAGTTCCAGCAGGCAGCTTCGGCACGGAGAGAAGTTTGTCGACGCCGTCGCCGGACACGACTATGGCGAGGCGATCGACCTTCTTGCCGCTGAAGTCGGAGACCATCTTCCCGTCCCAGTGAACGATGAGCGGGACACTGGGATCGAACGTCATCTTCACTTCTTTGGCGATTTCCCCTCGATGACGCAATCGCCAACGCCGAATCGTCTCGTGACTGAGAGCCAGTTCATCTGTGTCTTGAATATCCAGACTGGAAGCAGCTGCTTTCATGAGTTGAACGGCTCCACGGTTGCTTGTTTTGGTCCGGTCCAGTGCCGACGCTAGGTCTTGAGTCATAATGTTCTTTTTGCGACGGCGCTTTGTAGGTGGATTGGTTTCCTCTTCTGTCGAGCAATTAGGCGACGACGACGAGTTTGATGATGTAAGGGTTGCTGTTGCCAGTGATTGCTCTGATTGCTTTTGGCGTTGCCTTTCTTTGGCAGCTTCACGCGCGGATGCACGTTGCTCAATTCCAGTGAGGATTTTGTCCACCCCGGACATGACACCACGGCGACCCTTTTCGCGTTGAGCAAGAAGGAAGTCGCGATCCTCCTGGATGGTGATGACGGAGAGGGCGTTGTCGAGAGCCACGTCAAAAATGTCATCGAGTCCCTCGGTGAAGGCCGCCCTGGCTGCCTCACCTGTGGCGCCGGACCGCTTCCGGCTGCGCTGCAGTGCCTGCCAATTGTCGTAAAGTCTAAGCAGTTTTCGCGCGGCGCTTTTGGAGGTCATGGTCGGGATTCTGGCCATAGCCCAGAAAGTATACACCTCGACGATCACATTACGCGCCGCCTCGGCTAGAAGTTGTTTTTGCACCTTATGAAACTGTATAAACCGGCGAAGCACTTCACCATTTGAAGGTAACCTGTTTCCCGTTAGGGGGCTTGGGTTGGCGTGTCCGATTAGCCATATCTCGGTCTTGGATCTCAGTGAGCTTGCGGTAGCCATCACGAGATGATCACGCGTTGAATGCGTGAAGGAGACTGATTGACTGAAGACTGTGACAGTGTGACTCACCACACTAACCCGGCGTTGCGCTGTTGCCAGATCTCAATGCTGAAAAGTAGTGAAAATATATACAATGAGAAGCAAATATTAATTATAAATATTTAAATTTATGAAATGCATAAATTATAGCAATATATATGCAGGGTTGGCTGGTTTAACCCAAATGGTTTAAACCATTGGTTTAAACCATGGTTTAAACCATTTAAAAAAACATGTTTTTCTGTTTTTTTTTTTTTTTATAATTTCAATTTTTACAACACAAATTATTTAATTCATAAACTAATAGCTCTAAAACTAAAACTTATATTTATATTGATAAGACCTAAAAACCATCAGTTCAGGGTAGCCTAGTATGTACGGTAGTATATAATATAGCTACCTTGCACTAGCAGGCCTATTTAATAGTGGCATTGCACATAAAAGGATTGAAGTTACCTGTATCAATTACATTATAAACGCATGTAGCTACAAATATAAATGTTGTTATTAGGTTTATTTTCATTTTTGTGAAGTTAGCACTTCTTACATCTAACATCTTCCAATTAAAAAATGAGACAGTCAGCAATTCTAATTTCTGAGTACCAGTACCTAATTGAGTTATCTGAGTTAAGTTTTTTTTTTTTTTTAAAACCATTGTTTTTTTTTTTTTTTTTTAAAACCATGGTTTTTTTCAACCCTGTATATATGTAATAGTGCCATGGTTACAGGTTTCCCAGATAAATCCATTATTTCGAACACACGGTACAACAGAAACGGTCGATGCGGAACCTCTAAATGTACTTCGATCGGGCTCAAACTTCATATTTAGGGTTTTCTCATCCAAGCAAACAATATGACTAAGGGCCATTCGAAATTTCCAAATTCTAAAAACTGCCCCTATATAGTGTGGCACCCTACCATTGTGTTGCGTGTTGAAATCTTCTAACTCATTACAATGTCGTTATTTTGCTGAGGTTATTGCACAAACGATAACGGATGATAAGAATATGTAATATTACAATGGGCACAAAAGGTTACAAACAACGACTTATACGTGAATGTCTGTTTAGGAAGTTCTGATAAAAGATGCTAGAAAATTTAAAAAACAGGTGAAAGTTTTAAAACATAGCATAGGAGAGAATGGAAGGAAATAGAGAACTTTAAAGATAAAGCGTAAATTTAAAAGTAAAGAGATCTGGTTCCGTGTGAAATTCGACAATACTTTTATGCGGTATAAATGTTTTCCAAAGGAGATTTAAGACAAAGTAACCAACTGGCCACTTAAAAAGGATCCGATTGAGTTACTTTGAAATACATTATTAGCATTCCAGTCCCACAATTTAACTATACGCCTGAGCGATACACGTTTAGTTTCATCAGAATTAGGATGCTTACCCACTAAATTAAGAACAATATTCTGAGTCCATCCTACATTTCTGCATTCAAAATGTTTTTAGACATCAAGATTGGCAAAATCTTATTAATTAATTATATATATATATATATATATATATATATATATATATATATATATATACACCAACTTTGCAAACATTAAATGGTTCATAGGTGAACAGTTTTTAAAACATGAACTATATAGATGATGTGAAAACCTAGTGAGGATGCATTCCTAGATTAGATTAAGCAATGTACATATTTATAGCCTTCAGGTGTGCTTCAGTCAGGCTAACTAATCTTTTACGCGTATTGCGTTCATCGTTCTCTATGTTTTCCCCTTTATTGTGTATTTCTCTGTGATACATGAACTACATACGTATTTGTCGGGTATAAAACATGGTGGTAGGACGCCTCAGTAAATATATAAATAATCTGTTGCGGAACTCGATACCGTATTTTAAATTGGTGGTACGGATATTAACGTGTTATATATATATATATATATATATATATATATATATATATATATATACAGAATACCAGTCTGGTGAGCGGGACTGTTGTTCCTCGTGCAGCTAAAACTAACGGGGACCGCGAACACGTCGGAAAAAAAAGTATTCGAATATTTGTTTGTCTGATTTTGTCTGTTTTTGTTTGTTTGTTTGTCTCATGAAAGAACCCCACAGGAGAAATTTTCTTTTTTCTTTTTTCTTTTTTTGAAGGAAGGTGAAGACAAATCCTTTTTTCAAGGAGGAAAGCAATGATGAACCCCCTTTTTTTCAAGGAGGAATGCGATGGTGAATTTTTTCTTTTTTCTTTTTCTTTTTCTTTTCTTTTTTCTTTTCTTTTCTTTTTTCTTTTCCTTTTTTCTTTTTCTTTTTTCTTTTTCTTTTTTAAGAACCATGAAAGACACCTCATAAAGGAGAGACCATCATGAAGGACGGTGAGGAACTTGAGGAGGAAATTCTCAAATTGATCCAATTCTGTCTCCCTTTTTGCGGGTATACTACTAACATTCTTGCCTCATATTAAGTTTTTATTTGCACATATAGTTAAGAAATTCAGCTGTTCACTTGTTTGTCTTTAGAATCACCCGTTTGTTCGTTCGTATGATTGTTATTTCAAGGTCACTGGTACAGCTTGTGGCTCTGTAGGAGTAAAAAGGTATTACCAGATGTCGCAAGAAAAATTTTAAGGTATTTTTTATGTAATATTATTAGTTAAGTCATGTAGATTATCTGATGAGATTGTAGCTATGTAATCTTTGCACGTTTACAATATTTTTTGAGCAGTAACACAATGGCTAACACACTTTAAACACTGTTAAGGAACTTGAGGAGGAAATTCTCAAATTGATCCAATTCTGTCTCCCTTTTTTCGGGTATACTACTAACATTCTTGCCTCATAGTAAGTTTTTATTTGCACATATAGTTAAAAAATTCAGCTGTTCACTTGTTTGTCTTTAGAATCACCCGTTTGTTCGTTCGTATGATTGTTATTTCAAGGTCACTGGTACAGCTTGTGGCTCTGTAGGAGTAAAAAGGTATTACCAGATGTAGCAAGAAAAATTTTAAGGTATTTTTTTATGTAATATTATTAGTTAAGTCATGTAGATTATCTGATGAGATTGTAGCTATGTAATCTTTGCACGTTTACAATATTTTTTGAGCAGTAACACAATGGCTAACACACTTTGAACACTGTTAATTTTAATAATAAAAAAGAAAACGAAACTGACAAGTATCACCGGCACTGGTACCAGCATGTAAGGGGAAGTTCGAAGTTCTTGAGCCACTTTTAAATACTTTTTAAGCAAGTTAAAATTTTATAGGTTTTTTCATACAATTGGCACCTGATGACAGGTTGAGACTCGAACAATATGAAAAAATTTCCATATATTTTACATTATACAGTATATATACAGTATATATATATATACACACACACACACACACACACAGTGTGTGTGTGTGTATATATATATATATATATATATATATATATATATAGCGGTGAAGTTAGCTAATTGCGGAGACAACAATGCGAGGAAAGTAATACAAGAAAAATTGGAGAGTATCTACAGGGATTAAGGGCTATACAGAGAGAAAAGAGGAAAAGGCAGTAGAAGCAATAAAGGAAAATCCAAAATACTTCTACAGCTGCGAAAAGGAAAACAAAAACGCGCGCTACTATCGAGCCCTTCAGGAAAGGAAATAATGAACTAACAGACGATCTAAAAGAAATATCTGAAACATTGAGAACCCAGTATGAATCGGTCTTCAGTACCCCAAAAAATGACAAAGCGATACCTGACATAGATGTATTCTTCGAAGAGAAATTGCAAGGAGAATGTATAATATACTTTGATTTTATACCAGAAGATGTAGCGAAAGCTATAGGACAAATGAAATTACATTCAGCTGCAGGTCCGGACAAATGGACCGCACTGTTAATTAAAATCTGTAAAAATTAAATAGCTACACCCTTATACTGGATATGGAAAAGATCTCTAGACACTGGGGAAATACCGAGCATCTTGAAAAGAGCGAACATTGTCCCTATATATAAAGGAGGGGATAGATCTCAAGCAAAGAACTATAGACCAGTGTCATTGACGTCCCACCCCACCAAAATATTTGAAAGAATAGTCAGAGAGACAATCTGTGACTTCTTGGAAACACTGGAAAGATTCAACGAAAATCAGCACAGATTTCGATGAGGAAGATCATGCCTATCACAACTTATAGAACACTATAACAATATCCTAGATGCACTTGAGGGAAATGAAAACGATGATGTCATATACACGGATTTTGCTAAAGCTTTCGACAGGTGCGATCATGGTATAATAGCACATAAAATGAAACATATGGGAATAACAGGCAAAGTGGGAAAATGAATCTACAACTTCCTCAGAGAACGTCTACAGGTCGTCAAAATTCAAGGTGTATCATCATCAGAATCAGAAGTACGCAGCTCAGTACCACAAGGTACAGTACTGGCCCCACGACTGTTCATTATCATGCAAAAAGACATAGACAGTGGAGCAAACAGCAACAGTATAGTAACATCCTTTGCGGACGATACAAAGATCAGCAGAAAAATCAACGATGTGAATGAAGTGGAGGCCTTCCAGAGGGACACGAACAAAATATACAAATGGACAGAAGACAACAATATGACATTTAACACCAAGAAATTTCAGCTCTTGAGATATGGTAGAAATGAGGAACTTAGACTGCATATCATGCTCCAGATGACAGGAAATTCAGAGAAGCACGAAAGCGGTCGACTTGCCAAATTCGAGACACAAAATCAGATAGCAATAAACAAAGCAAAAAGAGTCGCGGGACAGGTACTAAGAACGTTCAAAAGGAGGGACAAGACAGTAATGATTCCTCTGCTGACTCGTATAACCAATGTACGTAGATGGCAGCCGAATCGACGTGCAGTGTTGCTAACAATGATTACCGAATTCACCTGATACAAACATAAATCAATGTAGGTCCTTTAGTTACAAAATTATACGCCGTGTAAACTTATTTTCTGACCGCCCCTCGTATATTGATTGATTGCTCCGTTATAAGTCTTTCAATCACAAAAGGTTATTGAAACAGGGAAGTAAAATCAGTCGGGGTAAAAATAAAATCCACAGTTAACCTTTGATGAATGAGATGGAGACAGAGCAGGAGCAGCGGTTTCATCACAGTTTCCTTTTCTCTATTCTGTGGATTGTCTTAGAACAGGCGACGAGTGTGTGTGTGTGTGTGTGGTTATTTCACAGTATGATTGCTGTGGAAATGTTTACATTTCATATTTAACGAGCACATATACTGAATGTATATGTCCAACTTCTTCACAACACAATAATTCTTAAATTATATAAAAGTAAAGAACATAATTTAAAGAATATAATCATAGTATTGCACTATTCCATAATAAATCTAACGCCAGAAAAGCCATAAAATATAATTAATTTAAGGAAGAAATGAACCCAAGTTTTAAAGCTTCATTTTTTTCCTTTCTCGTCCAAATTTTCCGTGGTAAATTCCGTCAATTTGAAGTGCGAAAAACTTTGATCAATTTACGAGTTTCTTCTCTTCGTTGGATTTAATTTTCTTCCCCAAATAACTAAATAAAAAAGATTACTTTCTCTTTTTACTGAACTTGCTCTTCCAATATTTATTTATTCGCCTATTTTATAAACGCGGAGAATTTAATTTACTTTTTTCCTTTGCGAGATATTCCTTAATCTTCTTTCCCCCATCTCTCTGTCTGTCTGTCTGTCTGTCTGTCTGTCTGTCTCTCTCTCTCTCTCTCTCTCTCTCTCTATATATATATATATATATATATATATATATGTGTGTGTGTGTACACACACACACACTGTATATACTGTATATATAAATTTTTTTCATTTCATATCCGTTATTTCTTCTCGAATCACTTATCATACTTGGCCGCGTAGTTACGTAAGATACAGAAACCGAAAAGCAAGACAACAAGACTGCTGTTGATAATGGATCTCTCCTTTCCCCAATTCCGCCTCCATTAATGGTTATTGCTCTGATGCCCGAATTTCCTGACTAGAATAAATTGGAAACGAAGGATGAAAAATTCTTCCGGGATTCAAACTGGGTCTTTGTCCTGATTGTGTTTTAAGTTGTCCATTTGCAATCATGCAAAGAAGTATTAGGAAATTATTGTGAAGCAGGTTATCGTAAAAAAATTTGGTTATATGCTGCATGAAGTTATATTTGTGTGTTCAGAGATCGGGTTTCGGGGATTTATTTGGTATATTTGTCATTTAATTGATATGTTAAAATTAATTTTATGTTAAGATAAACTTCAAGGGGAAACAAGTATAATTCAGTACGACATATATATAAAAATTGTATCATGCTGTGTAGTTGCGTACATATTGGCACCACTGTAAATACCCCAGGTTACGTCAAACAACTAAAGAAATCTAAAATGACAAAATCAGATATTCTCTTATTCAATTCCCATAATCTCCTTTCGGAATGAAAACTGCCTCGGTTACGGGTAGACAGTCTGAAAATAATTTTTTTTAGTGTAATTTTGAATTTAGAGAAAAAGATGAGAAATATTATCTGCCTTTGCAGCTGATGTTTTTACATACGGGCATGGTCAAACCTCTCAACGTAGTTGCATGGAGTTGCCGTCAACAATGATCTGTGGGCTGTTTGTTGGTCGTTAAGGATTATGGTTTCTTTAACATAAATCCATGAATGCTCTAATGTTTGACTGTAGCAGTCAACTGCGATTATTAATGACGGAGATTATTTGTTATCACGAATCTTGTTCTGGAAATACTGGGAACAGATACTCATATTTTAGGCTCTGAAAAATTTCCACTTTCTTCATTTTAGGAAATGAAAATCGGTTTTTTTGGTAATAAACATAGCGAGGATCTCTCTCTCTCTCTCTCTCTCTCTCTCTCTCTCTCTCATTTGCAAATATATTTTATTTTATTCTTTCACCACCGAATTATTATTATTTCTCAGAAAATATAATAAAAAAATAAAAAAATAACCCTTTTCTCAGGCAAAAACGAGATATTATCTATCAGTGCCTCTCTTATTCACTTATTTTATTTAAATTTATTTTATTTATTAGCATATATTATATTTCACCAATAGTAGATTTACTTTGTTCTCAAATAAAGTTATGTGAAATCGATAAAGACAATATTTCAAAAGCCAAAAAATTTGAATCGAATAGAAATAAATTAACAAAAGCTCTAAATTATGACCTAAAATTATTTATGTGACTCAAATCCTTTAGTTGCTACGTGGAGATTTTATTTATTTTTTATTATTTCTCTAATTATTATTTATGGCTTTATTTTTACTATACTGTGCAGAACTGTTCCACTTTGGTTATTTTTATGTTTTTTTGAAGATGCTCTCATTTATTTTATTTTATTTATAATATATGTGTATATACTGTATATATATATATATATATATATATATATATATATATATATATATATATATATATATACACTATATACACGCGAGGGTACTTCAATAAGTATCCACTTTTTATTTTAGTGATAATATAGTATCTATAATATATACTCGTAATAACGAGCCAAACTAAGATCTATAGGCTTATTTAGGCTAGCAACAGTATAGGCTTATTTAGGCTACCAACAGTATAGGCTTATTTAGGCTAGCAACAGTATATAGGCTTATTTAGGCTAGCAACAGTATAGGCTTATTTAGGCTAGTAGCTGTCACATATCGTACGAGTAGTGAGCATGGCTGCGCCCCTTTCAATTTGTACTCTGGAAGAACGGAGATCCGTGGTTCGTTTTTTGTGGGCAGAAGGTGTGAAAGGAGCTGAAATTCACACGCGTTTATGTGCTCAGTATGGGAATAATCCGTTACCACGGCGAAGTGTGTACGAGTGGATTCAAATGTTCAAGGAAGGTCGGACATGTGTGACCGATGCTCAGCGCTCAGGACGACCGTCAACATCAACCAGTGGTGACAAGCAAGAAGAAGCCAGAGACATGATTTTCAATGAAAGAAGATTAACAATAAAAGAAATTGCATCTTCAAGGGTCAGCCTATTCGATAGTTCATGACATTCTTGGCTTTCACAAGGTTTGTGCAAGATGGGTGCCCAAACAGTTGACAGAAAAGCACAAGCGTAATCGTATGGACGTCTGCTCTCGTCTTTTGGCGCGGTATCATAATGAAGGTGAAAACGTTTTGGAGCGTATTATCACTGGAGATGAAACCTGGATCCATCACTATGAACCAGAAAGCAAACGACAGAGCATGCAATGTAAGCATCCAACATCTTCCGTTGCAAGGAAGTTCAAAGCACAGCCGTCAACAGGTAAAGTTATGCTAACACTGTTTTAGGATACACGAGGCCCTATCCATGAACATTATTTAGAGCGTGGAACTACAGTAACAAGTGCATCGTATTCTGACATGCTTCGGAATGAGCTAAAGCAAGCAATTTCCACAAAACGGAGAGGGAGATTGTCGGACGGTGTTATTCTGTTACAAGACAATGCGCGCCCTCATACCGCTGCACAGAGTAGACAATGCTTTCAAGAACTTAAATTTTAAGTTCTCGACCATCCAGCTTACAGTCCAGACCTGGCACCTTCGGATTTTTACCTGTTTGGACCACTAAAAGCCGCTTTGAAATGTCAGCGATTCCAAGGCGATGATGACCTGAAGGAGGCGGTACATGACTGGCTACGCACACAGCCAAAAACATTCTTTTGTGATGGCATTAGGAAGCTTGTAGGTCGCTGGAATAAGTGTATTGAGAAACAGGAGACTATGTTGAGAAGTGAGGTGTTTATAATCTATCAGATGTGGAAAAAAAATTGTGAAAATAAAAAGTGCGGATACTTATTGAATTACCCTCGTATATAATATATATATATATATATATATATATATATATATATATATTACTCTTGTGTAGAAGAGCGTTCCGCACAAGATGAGGAGGGAGAACGAGCAAATGAAAAATGAGGTATCTCCCAGGAATCGAACTCGGGATCATCCAATTGCCGGTCAAATATGCTAACCATGCACCAAAGATCCCCATTAGTCAGTACTCGTAATTCTCCTACATACGAGCGGAATCAAATGTCCTGAGGTGGCCCCTTCGCATGCCGTACATATATACATTTTAACTGCAAACAACACACAGTATAATTAATGTAAAGAACGACGCTTGTGTAGAAGCAGGGTTGGTACCCAAAAACCAAACCCCAAAAACCAACCCAAAAACCCAAACCCAAAAACCCACCAAAAACCCAACACAATATTCTGCTGTCTTTTTTGTACTTCCAGCATCTACTGCTGAAATCAGATATGGCCTTTTTCCATTATGAATACTGTGCGCAATAATAGGATCATCACCTACTGAACTCCAGCCATCTTGTATAAGGGTAACGGAACAATCATCAAGATTAAGGTCATTCCTCAATTCATGGATTACTTCATCATTAACTTTTATTAACAGATCATTCGTCAGCCAGACTCTGTACTGAACGGACGCATTTCCTGAGTTCTCTGATATTGCATCTACTTTTGTATATTGCTGAGAATTTTGCTTTTGGATAGTTTTGAATTTTATATACTTGCGTTTAAATTTACGTTGTTATAGTTAAGTAATTGAATATTAGTGGTTTTTAGCGATTTAGAAGTTTTCATAGCGTGCCGGCTTAATTTAACTTATAAGTGTGACGGTTTAAACTAATTTTTAACTGCGCGATGCCGTCGCAGAAAGCGTCGTGTGTTAGGTGTAGGGTAAACCGGCGGTATTCGGAATTTAAGGATTATAACGGCGGTCCAATGGCGATTACCGATAGATCAGTTTGTTACTTTTGCGAGTTCATGGAGGAATTAGATGACATAAAACGCAGTGTACGTGAGGTAGTGGAAAGACTTGCAACGCTTGATGAGGGCAGGGGTAGGGCTACGGTTGACGGAAGCCGAACCAATACTAACGTTGAAGACGTTAGTAATTTGAAGGGTGAGGTGTGTAACCTAGTTTCTAGTTTAGGTAGCTTGTCGGGAAGGTTAGATAGAGTTGAGGAAGAGGTTAAGGTTAGTCCGAGAGTAGTAGATAGCGAGGGATTTAGAGAGGTTAAGGGTGGAGCTAGGCCGCGTACGTTAGGTGATAGGAATCCCCCCCTATCGAGGTTTCGAACACTTTCGCCCATTTGGAAAGGGACGTGAATGAGGGGGAAACTATTTTAATTGGGGACTCTTTAGTGCGCCACATGGACAAAGAGTTCGTTAAACGGAATCCAACCAAGAGGAGGAGGGTCTGTCTCCCAGGGGCCAGGGTTGACAGAGTTAGAGACGAAGTGGATAGGATTGACGTTGCCTCCCGTCACTCAATGTTGTTGACGATGGTAGGAGGCAACGACTCGTATAGGTCCGATACGAGAGTGCCTGACCTTTTGGAGAGATATAGGGGGTTAATTAGGTCCCTGAAGGCGAGGTCAGATAGGTGTTTAGTTCTAGGTATTACCCCTAGGCACGGGTTGGGTCTTAGAATTACGTCAAAAACAATATTTTTTAATAACAAATTAGAAGAGATTTGTGCTGAGGAAAATGTACCCTTCGTAAAGCTGTGGTCTGATAAAACTTAAACGTCTTTTATTGTAACGCGCGTAGTATTAGAAATAAATTAAATGAATTTAAGGCGATAATTTATTCCGACAACTATGATATAGTTGCTATCACTGAAACTTGGTTAAATACCGTGACTCGGGACTTGTTGGGGGAACTTGATATACCGGGTTTTAAACTCTCCACTAATGATAGGTTACATAAGTTTGGTGGAGGCGTTTTGCTGTACATTCGTAATTCCCTTAGGGCTATCGAGGTTAAGTTAGATTTTCCGGCAGCAATTAATGCGATATGTGTTGAAGTTAGGGCGCGTAGTATTAGTTTTAATTTTGTTGTTGTTTATAACCTCCCGTTCAACCCCTCGATACAGATGCAAGATTTTACTCACTTCTTGGTAATTTTATTGACAATCGGAATAGAATAATTGTCGGAGACTTTAACTGCCCTAATGTTAATTACGAGAATTTTACTGGTAATGAGGAGGGTTTGAGATTGGTTGAGTTTATGGACGATAACTTTTTACGACAGATAGTTACCGAACCAACGCGCGGTGACAATATTTTAGATTTGGTGATGACGAACGGCGAAAATATAGTCGAAGGTTTAGAAGTAGGCGAGAGTTTAGGATGTAGTGATCATCAAATTCTTAGGTTTAAGTTAGCGATAAAAAATACTCAGGGTTGTAACGTAATAGAAGTCCCTGATTTTCGTAGTGCTAATTTTGATAGTTTTGCTGATAGGATGAGAGTAGTGGACTGGGATAACTTATTTATGGGCAATGACACAAATTTGCGTTGGGTGACGTTTAAAGAAAGTTTTAGGAATATTGAAAGGGAGTTTATTCCTCGTAGGCCCAAGCGTGCTAGAAATCGTGGTAGGCCGAAGTGGTGGACTAGGGAAATAGGAGAGCTTATAAACGAGCGTAATAGAGCGTATAGACTTAGTAAGCGCAATGGCATGGCAGCTAACTTTAATAGATATATCGAGCTTAGACGTCAGGTTAAAAGATCAGTTTGGAATGCCAAGCGTAATTTACAGATATTTATAGCTGCGGATAGTAAACATAATCCAAAAAAGTTTTTTGAATAGGTAAATAATCGTAAGCCGGTAAAAGATAACATAGGCCCTCTAGTGGATGTTAATGGCGCTTTGGCTTCTGACGCTCAGGCGATGGCGGGTATTTTCAATAACTTTTTTGCGACAGTTTTTACCGTAGAAGACGTAAATAATGTCCCCGACGTGGACGATATCGTTCCATTTAGTAGCGAGACTATTTTGATGAAATAACTGTTTACGAGGTTGAGATTGCGCATTATATCGATAGGCTAAAAGTTAGCAAGGCTCCAGGCCCTGACACTTTTTATCCCAGACATTTGAAAGATTTGAAAGAAGTTATCGTAGGCCCCTTAACGAAGATTTTTAATCAGTCACTCGAAACGGGGATTATTCCTGAAGACTTCAAATTAGGTAACGTCACGCCTATTTTTAAAAAAGGCGACCGCGCAGTAGCTAGCAATTATAGGCCCATTAGCTTAACGTCAATTGTCGGTAAACTTTTGGAATCCGTAGTTAGGGATCGTATTATCGATCACTTAGAAAGTAGAGATTTGATTAATAGTAGTCAGCA
Organism: Bathynomus jamesi; assembly: GCA_023014485.1. Classification (NCBI taxonomy): domain Eukaryota; kingdom Metazoa; phylum Arthropoda; class Malacostraca; order Isopoda; family Cirolanidae; genus Bathynomus; species Bathynomus jamesi. The sequence goes on along the minus strand of JAJOZX010001186.1, from coordinate 579,158 downwards.
TGGGTTTCGACGCCATAGGTCTTGTTTAACTAATTTGTTAGAATTTTATAACGAAATAGTGCGCGAATACGATAGGCATAGAGCAGCTGACGTTATTTATTTAGATTTTAAAAAGGTGTTCGATACAGTTCCGCATAGGAGACTAATTGCGAAGGTTAAAGCGCACGGTATACGCGGTCAGGTAGCTAACTGGTTAGAAGAATGGCTTCGTGCTAGGAGGCAGAGGGTCGTAGTTAATGGTAGTGAATCCGGGTGGTTAGATGTAGGTAGCGGTGTCCCACAGGGTTCAGTGTTAGGCCCATTGCTATTCATAATTTACATTAACGACATAGATGTAGGATTGACTAGTAACGTGTCAAAATTCGCGGACGATACTAAAATAGGCGGTAAGGTTGTTAACGAGGACGATAGAAATAGGATCCAAGACGATGTAAATAGGATTATAGAGTGGACAGATAAGTGGCAGATGCAATTTAACGTAGACAAATGTAAAGTTTTGCATATAGGTTCTCGCAACAATAATTACACGTACACGATGGATGATTGGGAGTTAGCGAGCGTTGACGAGGAAGTAGATTTAGGCGTACGCGTATCTAAGGATTTAAAGGTTAGGAACCAGTGCCTGGAGTCTTGCGAAAAAGCTAATAGGATGTTAGGCTTCATAGCGCGTAATTTCGAATTTAAATCGAAGGATATTATATTGCCCCTTTACAAGTCCCTAGTCAGGCCTCATTTAGAATATGCCGTTCAGTTTTGGTGCCCGTACTTGCGTGAGGATACTGATAGGTTAGACAGGGTTCAGCTTCGTGCCACGAAACTTATTCCGTCATTGCGCAATAAGCCTTATGAAGATAGGATTAAAGAGTTAGACCTGTATTCACTCGAAACTAGAAGATTAAGGGGGGAGCTTATTGAAGTTTTCAAAATCGTTAATAACATCGATAACGTAAATTTTGACAAATTGTTCACTTTCGATAATAGTAATACTCGCAATAACGGATTTAAGTTGCGTGGCAGACGTTTCATTACTAATATCGCTAAAAACTTCTTTACGTTTAAAGTAATTGATAAATGGAATAATCTTCCCGCGTCAGTCGTTCATTCTACCAGCATTAAGATGTTTAAGAACCGTCTTGACAGACATTTCAAAGGTATTAACGTTGTTTAATATAAAAAACAAAGTTAGCAACAGGATCTCTGGTGGTGGTGGTCGAGGATGAGTCTGTTGACGATTAATGCCAGCTTGTGACATGCCAGCGTGTGATGCCAGCAATAAAATTATAAAAAAAAAAAAAAAAAATTAGACTAACACGAACGTAGATGTAGCTCGTAGCGTAAACTAACCCACTTTTTGTTTAACTTTACCTACTTTTTTACTTTGCATGTCTGTAGTTTGCATGGTATGACTGTCAGTTAAGACTGTGTTTGCATGGTTTGTAAGCGTTCTTATTTCACTTCTTTTCATCTTTCATCCCTCTCCTATTCTCTCCGACTATTTTTCTGAGTTGTCGGCAGTGGCCGGCGGATGATGATGGTGAGTCTTTTTTCTCTTTTTCTGAATGAATGTTAACCCACGAATGATAGGTGTTGCTCCTTACTTAACCCCTTATTCTCTTCTCTTCTCTTAACCCCCTACTCTTTCCTTTCTCTCGGGCTAACCTTAGAGTGGATCTTAGGGTCTTTGTTAGCCTTAGCTTCTGTAGATCTGTAGATGCCAACCTTTTCCTGTTTGGTGGTTCATATCTTGATCTTAGACCTTTGATTAATTTTATAAATTCTTTATTTTCTAAAACATTGAAGGGTATGTTAGCTGAAAAAAAGGACCTTGCAACTTGTAAATCTAATTCTTCCTTTTGGTCCACAGTCGTTCTTACCACAAATGATGTAATTGATCGTTGCCTTTTATGGTTTATTGGTGTTGAATGACAGAATGTGGATGATGAAGAACCTGCACTGGTGTCACTCATTTCAGGCACATTTTCACTTATAATCTTTGGATCATCTTTGCCAGAGGCCAAAGTTGAAGTGAATCAGTTTCAACTGATACTCCAAATTCGAGTCTCGGCATACCTCTTGCCTCTTTTTCAAAACATTGCACTTTTCTTTTACTGCATTTCTCTAGGTGATGTTTCACTCTCTCAATTTTTCGAGTGATACTTTCTTTGCAATAATTGCATAGTACTCTAGTAGGCTGATCACTTAATAAAGTCACCTCGTCCCATTCGCTAGCTTCAGATCTTCCACCTCTATAACTCTTTGAGTTTGGCATCTTAAGAATTTAAATTTGAGTTAGGTCTAAATAAAGCTGAAATCTGCTGTTAAGAAATAAAGGAAAGATCTAAAATTAAAATGGAGAAAATTCTAATGTCATTATTATCTCTCATATCTAAACTTTCTGTGAAATAAAGTTTTCTTTTTAATATATATTGTAGATTAGATAAATAAATTAATAAAATAATAGATATATTAGGCATTACATAATTATCGAACCTTTCTAAAAAAAATTTCAACCCATCATAAAAATCAAAACCAAAAACCCAGCAAAAAAAACAAAAAACCCAGTTGGGTTGTTTTTTTGTGTGAAAAACACGGGATTTTACCAGCCCTGTATACAAGAGCGTTCCGCACAAGATGAGGAGGGAGAACGAGCAAATGAAAAATGAGGTACCTCCCAGGAATCGAACCCGGGGTCATCCAATTGCCGGTCGGATATGCTAACCACTGCACCAAAGACCCCGAGTAGTCAGTACTCGTAATTCTCTTACATACGAGCGGAATCAAATGCACTGAGGGGCACCTTCGCATGGCGTACATATATACATTTTATCTGCAAACAACACACAGTATAATTAATGTAAAGAACGACGCTTGTGTAGAAGCAGGGTTGGTACCCAAAAACCCAAACTCAAAAGCTAACCCAAAAACCCAAGACCAAAAACCCACCAAAAACCCACTAAACCCAAAACAATATTCTGCTGTCTTTTTTGTACTTCCAGCATCTCCTGCTGAAATCAGATATAACTTTTTTCCATTATGAATACTGTGCGCAATAATGGGAAAATATCATAGTTAAAAATAGCCCTACCAATCATATCATAGTTAAAAATAGCCCTACCAATAATTCAGGTATTATCTATAAAATTGGTTGTAAACAATGTGATTCTTTTCACATTGGTCAGAAGGGAAAGGATTTGCACACACGTGTAAAACAGCATCACTATTCCGTTAGAACGGGACAGTCGTCCAGTGCCCTTTTTGTCCATTTGTCAGAGTTATCCCACTGTATTGATTGGAATAATGCTTCAGTTTTGTTTCACTCTAGCAACATTGTTAATAGAAATATTCTTGAGTCTGCTATTATTCAACTTACAAATAACTTTAACATGAGCCAAGGTCTTTTTCCACTTGATCCTGTTGTTTTGAATTCGTTCAGACGGATTTAGACAAGAAGGGCAAAGTGCTAAAACTTTGGTAGTTTTCCCTTATAAATTTGTATGCTCCTCTTGCAATTTTTATTTTTGAATTTATTTTTATTTTTTTATTTTTTTGTGACCTATATATAATTCAGGCATTATCTATAAAATTGGCTGTAAACAATCCACTTGATCCTGTTGTTTTGAATTCGTTCAGAACAGAACGGATTTAGACAAGGACAAAGTGCTAAAATTGGTAGTTTTTCTTTACACATTTGTATGCTCCTCCCACAATTTTTATTTCTACATTTATTATATACAGTAGATATATATATATTTTTTTTTTGTGACCTATATATAGTCCTCAGTGTTCCTGAGGATGGCATTAGACGAAAGCGCTTGAGCACCATTCTGTGTTTCCTTTCCTTCGTAGTTTTTTCATCATAAATATTTTTCACGCGTTACTTTCGTGAAATAATTTTCACACAGTATATATATATATATATATATATATATATATATATATATATATATTTTTTTATTTTTTTTGGGGTTGTTTAACCTCCTTCGCAAATCTAAGGTCATAATTATGACGGAGGGGACCTACAGCTTTACATGAGATCCGAACCACGGATCGCTACATAATCTGGGCGCGGAGGACGGTTTCCCATCCAACTACTACCCAGACCCAATGTCGCTCTGATCTCCGGGAAGCAGTGTTACGACATTGGCCACGACGTAGCCCATATATATATATATATATATATATATATATATATATATATATATATCGACGATTGGTTAGGTTAAATCGTAATATTTTCGTTAGTTTTAACGTTTTAGTTGATGGATTCATTTAAAAAACGTCTCCTAAACATCCGTTCCCCAACTTTGACCTGGTGTAGTTTGTTTATCCTTTTGCGTCAGGGGGACATAAACTACACTTGCTCCCTTTTTTGTAGTAAATGTTAAGTAATTAATGTTAAATAAATTATTTCTTTACTGAAGAAATAAAATTTTTCGATCACCTGAAGATCATGGCCCCGATCCTTCGTTAGTTAGGCGTAAGTTGACGTAACGACTGGTGAGGTTAGGTCGTGATATTTTCGTTAGTTAGCCTTATTAGGCTAACTAAAGAAGGCTCGGGGCCTTGATCTTCAGGTGAGCCAAATTTTTTAATAAATATGTTTTTAAACAAAGAAAAATTAATGTCTATAATATTTTATTTGATGCACCCTTAAAAATAACTATTTGTGAATTAGTGAAATATGATTATTTTTGTTTAAACCTACCCCTATACCCCCAGTCTTCTTTAGTTAGCCTTATAAGGCTAACTAACGAAAATATCACGATCTAACCTAACTAATCGTTGGGTCAACTGTCCGCCCTTGATATGTTCGTTAGTTAGCCTTATAAAGCTAACTAAAGAAGGTTGGGGGCCCTGATCTTCAGGTGATCCGATTTTTATTCTTCTCCTCCAAAAAAATAAAAGATACGCAACAATTTCACTTTTAATGTAAGTTTATGCAAAAATGAATTCAATGTGCAGCCTTAACGTAACATTTTCAGCTTTCACAAAAGCAAGACCTTTTTTTCTATCATTTCGCTCCATTACCTTTTTTAGTAAAAGAAGCAAGAACTTTATCCGCTATTTTGTTCCACAACAAATCCATAAGTTTTTATTCTTCTTTGTGTGTAACTTAAGCGAAACGTTTTGAACAAGAAAAAGTGATAAGGTATCTTCCATGTAAATATAACCTATAAAGTCCCACAGCATGCACAATGCATACTATGCACAATTTACGGTGGAGCGAAATTTTTTTTTCTTTTGCATCAACTGTATTTCTACATGGGCACAAAAGTTGTGTAATGATATTTATAATAACTCCGCCAAATATTGTTCAGTTTGGTATTCATTTATTGGTTCCGCAAGGAGCAAGTACATTTTGTTATTTATGCAAAAGAATTAATGTCCAGACACTGATCACGTCTTACAAAGCAAATCATAAAATTTAATGGGTTTTGGCTATTTTGCTAGAAAAAAACACCTTATATATAAAATTTGTCGTATTTTGATACTATAGTATTGTACCAGTTAGCAACTCCCAGTTAAAAGCTGCTGATGTTGTAGATAGAACTTAAATTGCACAGAGAGGTAGTGTCGTTATATATAAATAAAATTTGATAATTATTTTATTTGATAATATTACAATATATCATAATATTTATATTATCATATTAATATTATCATCTAACTAATATTATACTTTTAGCAGCACTGATTATGAATTGTACAAGGCAACCCAGAAAAAACTAGCTGTCGGCATTCTCACAGGCATCAGAATTTGATGCTAGGTCCTTTAAAATAAATGTTTTGCCAACAACTTCGGATGTTATTTCGCATTACCAGTTTGTAAGATTAGAAATTAAATCATTACCAACAAATGCTGAACCAAATGTGACAGAGATAGCTGAGAAGGTTGCCTCTGATATTGGGAACATATGGGATAAAGCTTCAATTTCAATCATCTCCCATACCAGCTTGATAAAGAAAATATGAAAGTGTCATGATCAGTACCAGAATTTGATGAAGTCAATTAAAAGAGCTGGAACGCCTACTTTTGACAGTAAATTGCAAAATTTTCTCAAGGGAACAGCTAAGGTGTTTGATGTAGCTGCTTGCCAATGTATTTTAATCTCAGCTTGCAAATGTGAGGCAGCTCGTCGAGTTCCTATTCCTGAAAGAAAATTTTTGACTAACCAGAGAACTCAACAACAATGGGCATCGGAGGAGTTGATTTACCACTGACAAAAATTACAAAGGCGCACTGAACGCAAATTAACCAGTCGGAAGAGAACTGACCACAGCCATCTCTGAACTTTCATCATATGAAACAGATACAAATGAAAACTCTGACAATTCTGATACTGAAATCACATTCCTAAGTAAAGCAATTAATCCTTCACCCATGACACATCAGATGAGAATTAGTATGCCTGTTTTGGCAAGAACCTGTGATAGATATGGTGTTTCGGATCGATCTGCAGCAGCTATTACTAATGCTATGATGCAAGACCTTGGCATAATTCACAAAGAAAATATGTCCCACGTTGTAGACAGGACAAGCTCAGAAGAGGGCGAAAAAACCAAAGGGCAGAAATGGAAGATTTTCCAACAGAAACACCGTGCAAGGGATTATACTTCGATGGTCGAAGAGATAAGACACGAGCGAGGGTTAAACAACGTGGGAAATATTATCTGAGACGTACTGTAGCACTGAAGAGCACATTACTCTTCTTCAAGAATCACAGCCAATTTTCTTAGGTCACACCACTCCACTGTCAGGCAGGAGCAAAGATATATTTAATTCCATTATTTCATATCTGGAAGAAACTAATGTTAATACAGATACACTTATTGCTGTTGGTTGTGATGGAACAGTAACAAATACTGGGACTAAAGTAGTTGTGATTAGACTCTTAGAAGACCATTTTAGAAGACTTTTGCAATGGATGATATGTGTGTTGCACATGAACGAACTTTTTCTACGACATCTTTTCCACCATCTCGATGTCCGTACCCGTGGACCAAATGCATTCACGGGTGAACTTGGCCAAGCAATAGCCACATGTGAACATCACAAAATTGTAAGATTTGACCTGATTCCTGTTGATTTACCACAGTGCTTAGAAAATACAGAGTTAAGCACTGATCAGGAATATTTGTGGGATATTTGTAAGGCTGTATCATCTGGCAACTATTCGGAAGATCTTGAAAGACGCCAACCTGGCACTGTAAGCCATTCAAGATCGCGACAACTGCAAACAGAATCCTGCGTTTGTACATGGCAACCAAAAATCCTTCAAAGCCCCTTCTAACTCTGGCCGAATTTGTTTGCAAGGTAAATGCTCCAAACTGGTTCAATATAAAGGTTCATTCTTCATCTACAGATGGTGCAAGAAATTTGTGGCAGATAATCCAGAGTTCCAGATACCTCTCAAAAGACTTGAAAGCAGTTGTTGACCCTGTAATTCAGAGGACTGCTTATTATGGTCACCCTGAAAATATACTGATTGCCATGCTTGCTGATAATCGAGATCATGTGAGAAAGTTGGCGCTTCGACGGATAATGGTTGCAAGAGCTGAAAAAATCAGTCATACAAATATTAGGCATTTCATGATTCACAAACTGAATTTTTGTGCATCTGAATAGTGAATACTATGAATTAATCGATGACTGGTAAAGAGATGGAAGGCTGGAACCTCATCTAACCCAGCATGTCCCCAATGAGGAGCTGATACAGTTTGTAAATCAAGAAGGTGCCGCAACAAAATTAGAATTTGATAAACTACTTTGTCACACTCAAACTGTTGAACGTGGAGTACGCCTTGTTACTGAAGCTTCTGCAGCAGTTTGCGGATCCAGGAACAGAGATGGGTTCATCCGCTCTCGTTTAAGATCAAGAAAAATAATGCCTCATTTCAACACCAAATCAGATTACAAGTGTGAATAAATTCTCTGACAGTCCACCAAGGTAGTGAGGTTGGGGTGGATTGGGTGGAACCCGATGTGCAATCATCTCCTCGTGGGGTGTTCTGGGTATATTCATCCACATGTTGGGTGGATATAGCAAAGAGTTGCACTCAAATATTAAACTGCTTTAAAAAAACATATATTACAAATATCCGATTTTATATTAAAATGTGTGCATCTTTGAAGCTCTTGCGGAACCAGAAGATAAAGGGCTTCGGCAAATATATTTAAACAGATAGTTACCTCCATCAGTACGCAACTTTTCTACCCCTGGAGAAAATGATAATAGGAAGGTTTTTTTAGACACTACTTTTCACTCCACCCTAAAACATTGCACATATCCCTAAAATATTTATATATAAGTTGTACAGTCGCCTGCAACAGTTCCGATCCACCCTCTCCGAGATGTGGTAACAACGCAGTCACTCTTACACCCCAGTCTCCTACCCTCACTCCCTCCTTCTCCTCCTCCCGCTCTCAGGTGTTGTCATAGTAATATTTTTATTTTTTGAAAACTAATAACAGAATAAATATATTGTGGTAATGCTACGACGACTATGTATTTTATTCATGCATTATTCCTAAATTTTGGGAAGAGAGTAGTTAGGTTGTTTCACAAACGTGGGATACTTTAAAAACTTTCAATCATAGGATTTTGATGTGCCATGTTATAGTTAAAGTGTAAGTCTATAAGTTGTAGTATCGACTTTTTCTCCAGGCAATAACATTTCTGTTTAAAGTCCATGCATCGTCAAAAGATGATTATCCAGAAAAAGGTCTATCCATGGAGAGATAATGAGAACATAGTTCAATTTTTTATTATAAAAATAAATATGAATCAAGTAAATTTAGGGATTTTCTTAAGAACATACAAAACATAATGTTCAAATTATCAGGAAGTGACAATTGTTCGAGTAAATAAATATATATTTACTACATCACAACCATAACATTATTATACACAATTACTAAATACTTGGTCCATCCTTCATTATTATTAATGAGCTCTCGTAGCCTATTTGGAACAGATGCCACGTAATTGTAGATGACTTGTGGGTTCGTGCGGAAAAGTTCTCACTCCGCCATTGTGTGTTCCAGCACGTGCCGAGATGTCCGATCCTGCCCAGGCTCCCAAGCGTTAACCACATTTGCCCACACATTTCCAATGGGGTTTAGGTCACACCCCTTGGTGGGCCAGTTCAACAGCTCGACATCTCGTTGTTCCTGAAACCACTGTCTGATGATCCTGGCAGTATGAACGGGGCAGTTATCCTGTAATAAATATGTTAACTCTCCGTCTATGGCCTTGGATGGTTCGAGGTTGACGGGGCTTCTGGTCCGGTTGCAGCAACGGATTTTCTCCCAATGGGGTAGCTGGTACCGTGTAGGGAATCGCAATAGTTTCTGTTATACTTCACTCCGATTTCTTCTTGTAGTGTATCGAGAAGTTATTTTGTTCTAGAGTATTTTAAAACTAAGTTCTTTGGCGAAAGCTGAGCTCAAAAGAGAAGACAGAGAGATCCTCTGACTGAATTTTACTGCTTCTAAAATATTACAGGTAATGCTTCAGTTTCTAGGTCAGATCAGAATAATGAAAATGATAATTTGAAAAATTACAAGAGTTTATATACTAGTAATTATTACACTGCCAACAAAAAAAACTTTTTGCTGCTGATTTAATTCTAAGACCTGTTTCTGGATAATATTCATGTGCTGATTTCAAAAATCACCTTAGATTTTGTCCATCACATCAGGTTTTCGTGCAATGCAATATGCCTATTTTGGGTGATCCATGAAGGGCGCTTATCAAAATTGATGATTTTTGAGACCTGTTAACAGCTGTTTTGCTGTTAAAATTTTATCTGTGGAATACGCAAATCTGTGCATTAAATCTAAAGGTCATGTACAACATATTAAAATCTTGGGTATCTGTGATTTCCCCAGGTGTGAGCGTGACGTCATGATCTGAGAGAGATTTCCCATTGGCGGAGTGAGAGCAGCCGGTTCCGCTAGTGACGTTACTTGTAAACTTTCAGCAGTTGGGTTGCAACATGAGCATTAAAGTTCACTATCTCAACAGTCATCTGGATAAATTTCCAGAAAATCTTGGTGATGTTAGTGAAGAGCAAGGTGAAAGATTCCACCAAGATATCAAAGTGATGGAAGAACGATACCAAGGAAGATGGGATACCCATATGATGGCTGACTACTGCTGGAGCCTGCAAAGAGATTGTCTTGACATCTCTCATTCTAGGAAGTCCTATAAGAGAAAATTTATCAGCACTGAAAAGTAAGAAAACAAGAAAAAGACAATGTTAAGAAAACTGGTCCCGTGCTTGCTTTAATATGGATTCATTTTTTGCTTATTTAAACACTTTTAATCACTTTATGTGTCAATATTACCATTGTATATTAAAGTTCACTCCTAGCACAATTGTTTACTTTTCCATGCTGATTCTGAGTATGTAAAAACTTATTTTTTGAAAAGAAAAAAAATTGGGCATAACCCTGCCAAAATGCGATATCTCCAAAATATCCGTATTTAATTGCTTGAAAACCTGACGTGATAGGCAAAAACTAAGGTGATTTTTGAAATCAGCACACCAAAGTTACCTAAAAACAGGTGTTAGAATTAAATCAGCAAAATTGGTGTTGGGCAGTGTTATTAATGATGACCTGTTTTGTTTTTATTCTCAATAGGCTGAATATTTTTTTGCAAAATATTTGAAGAAAAAGCTAAATTTTGGCTGTAACAGCATACTAGCAGATAAGCAAGATATTTGAAGATGAAGTCATATTTTTCTTTTAAACAGCATATTGACAGATCTGATGTTATCATGATTTGCCGAGTTAACTAAAAATGGAAATTGAAATATGCATTTTATTATGGAATAAAATCAAACATGCATATGAGCCAAAATTAAATGCTTAAAATTAAAAATTAACTGTTAATTTAGAGTTTTGGAAAGTTATGACTTCATCTTTTACAACTAAAATAGAATGTATAAAAAAAATGAATACTGCATAATTTAACACGATTACATGATTAAGCTTAATCTAAAAAATGATTTCATCAATTACTTTGCAAAAATAAAATAGAAAGAAAATTAAAAAATTTTCCAAACTTACATTTTATATACAGTTAGATTGTCATGCGAGTTTGGATTTCATATGCAAAAATGAATGTTACAATTATTAATGTTTACATATATATTAATATATATTATTTAATATATTTCGTCGCTGGGTTCAAATCACAGTTTAAAATTAAATGCTATTCGAATCATAATCAGACACGCCGAATTACAGTGTCCTTCGAATTTTGGGATCATTAGTGATGCAATACTTTTTGTCATATCGTGATTCGATATTAACATTTACAAATAAGTGTTGTATTCCTCTACATTATGATGATTAGTTTCAGCTGTTGTGCGATTCCATGTAGACCTGCTTGATCTCGTAATATCGTTGTTTTTGGTATTGGGAAAGGAGAGGAGGAGGACGAGAGGAGGGGATAATGAGAGAGAGGAGGGGAGGAGGAGAGAGAGGAGGAGAGGAGGAGAGGGAGGGAGTGAATGAGGGGGAGACAAAGGGACTGCAGTGCTGCCACATCTCAGAGTGGGTGGAGCGGAACCTTTGCAGGGACGGTACATCAGTTACAAATTTTAACGTAACTTTTATGTAACAGTGAATTCAGTATGCAACAGTAAAGTAACGTTTTCAGCTTTAAAAGAAGTAAAACTCTTTTCCGGTATTCCGTTGTCCATTCCGTAACTGATTTTTCCATAACAAATCCATAACATTTTCTTGGATTTTCTTCTTGTTAAGTGTGTAACTTTAATGTGACTTTTACTAATAATGAAAGTCATATGGATTCTTCCAGATTAATCTTACTAATATTTGTGACGGTCGAACTGTCAGCGAAATTTGTTACTTATGGCCGGCCAAACCACTAACAGATTTAGATGAGACTGGAGAGGTAGGGGTAACTGAGGCAGGGGAAGAACATAGGCTATGTGGCGTCGGTCTCTGATGCCATCTGAGGCCGCTGAAGGCCTCTGTATTCCGGATTGGTTGAAAGATAGTGACACGTCATAAAATGGACGGAGCTTTAGCGTGTGCTTTTCACGCGATGCATTTACGATTCAGCAACCAAAATTTGAATTTTTTTTTAATTAGACAAAAATTTGAATTTTTAAAAAAATATATATGCTGTCTGTCTGTCTGTGTCACCCTAAAACACTGAAACGGCTCCTCGAGAGAAAAAAATATTAGGTAAAAGTTGCTTAAAATTAATCGAAACCTACGGGAAAATTTATTGAATGCCCGGTTAGGTTAATTGAATGCCCAGTTTGGTCAACTGAACGCCCTTGACGATTGTTTAATTTAAGTCGTGAAAACTATGTAAAATATCACGACTTAACCTAACCAATCGTTAAGGGTGTACAGTTGACCTAACCGGGCATTCAATTAACCTAACCACGCATTCAATTAATTTATCCTAACCAATCGTCAAGGGCGTACAGTTGACCTAACTCGGCATTCAATTAACCTAGAAACCTACGGTAAAATTATTGAGTGCCCGGTCAGGCACGGTTAGTTTTAACGAAACTATCACGACTTAACCTAACCAATCGTCAAGGGCGTACAATTAACTTAACCGGGCATTCAGTTAACCTAACCGGACACTCAGATGACCTAACCGGGCACTCAGTTGACCTAACTGGGCATTCAATTAACCTAACCAGTTTGTTAATGTTTACATTCACGTCTCATTCTAAAGTTGCTTAAAATTAATCGAAACCTACAGGTAAATTACTGAATGCCCGGTTAATTCAATAGTACGGCGGGTAATTTTTCTACCCGCACGAAGGGCAGGTTCTCAGCGTTGAACTTCCACCCGGGCAACGTCGGGTCGCTCCGCTAGTATAACATATAAATTCCAATAACTTTTATAATAAAACCAAGATTTTAATTAAAGTAACTGCAAACACGTTTTTATGTTTATGTTTTGCAATTAAATGTAATTAGGAATATGTGCTATTTTAGGTGTCTGGCAAAGGACAGAAAGAATAAAGCCGCTTAAAAGAATGTATTAAAAATAGTTTTGAATATTCATTACTTGGTACAATTTTTCTTGAACAAAGAATCTGTATTATATTTTTAAACGATGGAGTGGTCAGAGTGCACGGTGGTCATGACTATGGAGAGGCAAACGTGGACGGTGAGAGAGTGTTGGATATGGCTGTATCGTTTGATCTAGCGATTGTAAATACGTTTTTCAGAAAGAGGGAGGAGCATGTTATTACGTACAAGAGTGGAGGCAGAACATCGCAAATTGATTTCATACTGTATAGGAGGGCGCAATTGGCCGAGGTGAGGGACTGCAAAGTTATTCCAGGAGACCATGTGACGCCACAACACCGGTTGGTAGTCATGAATGTGATGTTGAAAAGAGGAAGAAAGACCAGAGGAACAACAGTGAGGAGAATTAGGTGGTATAAACAGAGAGGAAGGGAAGAAACGGGAATTTAGAGAGAGAGTGTTGAGTGAAATCCATGTTGATGAACAGAATGTACAGGATTGGTGGGTACATAATGCGAATGTCATGAGAACGGCAGGTAGAGACATATTGGGGGAAACATCAGGTAAAGTGTGGGAAGATAAGGAAGGATGGTGGTGGAGTGATGAGATCCAAAGAGCACTACGAAGTAAGAGAGAAACTAAGAAGTTATGGGAAGAATCGAGGAGTGAAGAGTGTAAGGGGTATATAAAGAAGCAAAGAAACAGGCAAAGAGAGCAGTGGCGAGAGCAAAGGCGGAGGCATATCGGCAGATGTATGAGGATTTAGAGGATCGTGAAGGACAAAAGAAGATATACAGATTGGCTAAGAGCAGAAATAGAGCGACAAAAGACTTTACACAGGTAAAACAAATTAAGGGAAGGGAGGGGGCGGTGCTGCAAAGAGATGAAGAGATAAAGGATAGATGGAAGGAATATTTGAGGAATTATTAAATAAAGAAAACCCAAGATCTTTCTATGAGGATGGATTACCAAATGTAGCTATGACAGAACAAGTGGGGAGGATGGAAGTGAGTCGTGCTCTGAATAGGATGAAAAATAACAAAGCGACTGGCCCAGACGAGATACCAGCCGAGGCATGGAAGGCACTGGGAGATGAGAGGGTGGATCTGGTGTGGGACCTAATGCAGAAGTTGTTTGACCAGGAGGTGATTCCGGATGAGTGGCGGACCAGCATCATAGTGCCTATATTCAAAGAGAAGGGAGATGTACAAGATTGCACGAATTATAGAGGGATCAAGCTAATATCACATACAATGAAGATATGGGAGCGAATAGTGGAGAGTAGGTTGAGAGACGAAGCGGAAGTGTCAGTGGAACAGTTTGGATTTATGCCGGGAAGGAGAACGACAGATGCAGTTTTTGCATTGAAACAGTTGGCAGAGAGGTACAGAGAGGGGCAGAAGGCGTTGCACATGGTTTTTATTGACTTGGAGAAGGCATATGATAGGATACCACGGCAGGAAGTTTGGAGATGCTTAAGGGAAAAGATGTTACCGAAGAAGTATGTTAAACTCATCAAGGGGAGTAACAACTAAGGTGAGGAGTAGCGTGGGTGTGTCAGAGAGCTTTGGGGTGGAAGTTGGTCTGCACCAAGGATCAGCTTTGAGCCCCTTCCTTTTCAATGTGGTATTCGATGTGTTGACGGACAGGATTAGACGGGAGGCGCCGTGGTGCATGATGTATGCAGACGATGTTGTGTTGAGTGGGGAGACGAAAGAGGAGGTGGAGCAGCAGTTGGAAAATTGGAGAGAGGCGTTGGAAAGTAGGGGGATGAGAATTAGCCGAAAGAAGACCGAATATATGAGATGTGATGTGCAGCAGGACCGAGGAGGGGAAGTGACATTGAGTGGAGAGCGTGTTAAGACGGTGGAGTATTTTAAATACTTGGGGTCAACAGTGGATGCAGAGGGGGGAGCAGAGAGAGAGATAAACTGTAGAATACAGTCGGGGTAGAAGAACTGGAGAGACGTATCAGGGATGCTCTGTGATAAGAGGGTCCCAGTGAAACTGAAGGGAAAGGTGTTCAAAACAGTGGTAAGGCCGGCAATGTTGTATGGAATGGAGACTGTGCCAATGAAGAAGAGCAATGAAAGAAAAATCGATGTGGCTGAAATGAAGATGTTGAGATGGATGTGTGGAGTGACGAGGAGGGATAGGGTCAGAAATGAGCATATAAGAGGAACAGTGAAGGTGGCGGAAGCATCTAAGAAGGTGCAGGAGGCCAGGCTGAGGTGGTATGGACACGTCAGGAGAAGAGAGGAGGAGTATGTGGGGCGCAGAGTGCTGGAGATGGAGTTGCCGGGACGGAGAAGAAGAGGAAGACCGAAGACGAGATGCAGGGACTGTGTGGTGGCGGACATCAGGGAGAAGGACTTGGAGGAGGACGCGGTATACGACAGAGGAGAGTGGAGAAGACGAACCAAAAACAGCGACCCCATGTAAAGATGGGATAATAAGCTGCGGAAGAAGAAGAAGAATCTGAATAAAAATACCTTCGAATGTATTACTGAAACCTGCTCTGCTCGCGCATGCGCGCTGGTTATATTCATAGTTCATAGTTTACATAAGGATTTGCATGGATGATAACTATTTAAAAATTAATTGAAAGTACGGTTGATTATGGCCTAATTATAAATAGCCATAGATTGCATCGGTGGCTCGTTCACCGAAAAAATCACTTCGGAAACGATCACAAGAACTTGCAGTCCCTATGTCCACAATGAGAGATCACATGACAAAAGATCTCGGCATGAAACCATACCACCCGTCATTTGTGACAATGCGTTATGGGGTTTCATCAAGCAGAACGTATCCTGGGTGCGTTACCGCACAACAGAGGAATTGAAACACGCTGTTCGAGATGTATTTGGTGCAATCACTCCAGCAATGTTCCGTCGATTCTCACACCGCACATGGAGGCACATAATCCTTTGTTACGAAAATGAAGGTGCAGACACAGATATTCTTGATTAGTAACTGTAATTAGTAACTGTAATTAGTAACTGCACTTAACTGTAATTAAAGTAATTGTTGTCAGTGACTTGTTTTTTAAATTACACCTACCACATATAAATACAATTAATCACAAAAATAAAATTGGTATTACAATATGAACATTTTGTAGGGGGTGACGGCACTTTTCGAACATCCTCTACAAAGGGCCATAGTTAATGATAATCTCCAGGGGAGGCTACTGGTAATATAGGAGAGGCTACTGGTAATATAGGAGAGGCTACTGGTAATATAGGAGAGGCTACAGAGTACCGATAATATAGGGAATTCTTTGTACAAATAAAACGCATGTTAAAGGTAAAATTTTATATATAGCCTTCACATTTATTACAAAACTGAATTATAATTCAAAGATTACTTGGTAATTTATTTTAGTTAATCTATATTTAGGGTTTAGAAGAGGCTCAAAATTTTCCAGGGGAGGCTCAGCCTCCACTGGCGGCCCCCACCCTACGGCCCTGCGTGTACAGTATATAAGAGTCCAAAAGCTATATTTCATTTAAATTTTTAGGGATTTTTTAATTTAAGCATTATGTTTGGTTAACTGATTATACACTTTAGAAATATATATACATATATCATCATCACCATCCCCTACACACACACACAAACACACACACACACACACATATATATATATATATATATATATATATACAGTATATATATAAATAATTGCAGAGAAAAGAGTGTTCTTAGGGAACCTACATTTAAAGATGAAAAGAATCATGAACACCCACGTTAAAATTATAATGTTGACGTGGGTGTGTTGATCATCCTTTTATCCTTATATATTATATATATATATATGCAAATAACTGCAATGACCGCGCAGTATATAAATGAATAGAAACGACATAAGTATTAAGGAACGTTTCTGCACACGAGGAGGAGAGATAACGAAATAATGAAAAATGAGGCGAACCGCCTGGGAAACGAACCCAGGGCCTTCCAATTGCCGGTCGGACGCTCTACCATTATGCTACGGACCTCACTCAATCACAAATCGAAATTCTCCCAAATAGGGCAGAAACCAATGCCCACAGAGAGCACCCTCGCAAATCGTGAATATGCGCAAATAACTGCAATGACCGCGCAGTATATAAATGAATAGAAACGACATAAGTATTAAGGAACGTTTCTGCACACGAGGAGGAGAGATAACGTTCCTTAATACTTATGTCGTTTCTATTCATATATATATATATATATATATATTCTTCAGGGTTGTACGTATCTATAGGTTTTTATTATAAACTTCTTTTAATTATTATTTATATTTAAGTACAGTTTATGCTGTGTATGAATATTGGATTTCTTATTTACTGCTTATTTACCGCTCTTTTTATTTTTTATTTTTTTTTATTTTAGGAGCATATTCGTTACGATAAAGTTACACATCCAAATGTTACATGAAAGTTACTGACCAAAAATTACGGCAATGTTAGGGGCCAAAGGTACTTCAAGTAAAGTTATACTTTGGATGCGTTATTGACAAACACTTACGGAATTATTGCGTACGAATTATGCGTAATAGTAATTAGTAGAGACCAGAATTTATGAAAATGCATATACACGTATGGAAATGCATATTCCAGGGGTTAGCGCATATATTTGCATATCTGGGGTCAACTCTAGAAAGGCATACGGTCCTTGTGGGGTGTTTCTTGTTGTTCTCCAGAAATGTGGTTCTGTGCTGACACTATGCCAAGGCAAACCTTTTCGCGTTTCTCTTCCAGCTGGTAGTTTTCCTTCCTGCCAAAGAAGGATGACCGCTCTCAACCCTCAAACTATCGTCCAATTGTTTTGGCGTTTTGCCTTTCTAAAGTTTTTTGATCTATCCTAAATAGGAAAGTTTTTAAACATCTCTCTACTCAAAATCTTCTTTCAGATCATCAGTATGAGTTCCGCAAGAGACGCTCTACTGTCGATCTTTTTGCATATTTATCTGACTTTTGGTCATCCTCCTTTCCGGAATTTGGTGAATTTTTGATATTGCGCTAGACATCATCCCCTGGAACAAATCCTTAATTTCAAAACTGCCCTTCTTCGGTTTCTATCCTTCTATCTGTGCCTTAATTTCTGATTTCCTTTATGGGTAATCTATGTATAGCCGCATTTGTAAATGGCCACTGTTCTTCTCCGAAAATTATTGATAGTAATGTTCCTCAGGGTTCTATCCTGTCACCCACTCTCTTCCTTTTATTCATCAATGATCTTTTGAGTTGCACTTCTTGTTCTACGTATCTTTTGTCCTCTTCAGCTGATTTTTTCAGTGTCTAATCTACCCTGTGAGCAGCCCAGCATGTTCTCAAACACACTTCTCCCTCTATTCTTCACTACACATACATACATTTTACAGACGACACAATCTTTTTAAAATTTAAAAAAATGGCATCGTGAGCCTCAGGGACCTTCATTTCGGTTTTCTTTTATATAATATGTGTGTGTGGTGGGGGGTCATTTTTGCGGGCGCTCGGCCTCGGCTCCTCCTTTCTACATAAAAAAATCTACGCCTATGCCGATGATTTGACCACTCACTTCTCCGAGCGGCCCTCTCAACAGTCACTCCATGCTTCACGTGAGACAGCTATGCCTCACTTGACCTCTGATCTTTCTACTATATTTGGGGCAGACAAAAACTTGTGGCTTTCAATTCAATTCCTCAAAAACTTAGTTCCTATCCCCTTAACTATCCTCTTAACTATCCTCTTAACTTCAACAATATCCAACCCGAGCCTTCCTTTTCTCTTAACATTTTTCTTGTTTTCTCTTCTCGTGATCTTTCTTGGAAGGATCACATATACTCCCTTTCTTAAACATCTAAGAGGTTAGCTGTGCTGTACTAGCTCCGCAGTTTCTTCACTCCCACTCAGTTGCTGTCTCAATACAGGAGCCTTGTCCGCCTTGTATGGAGTACGCTTCTCATGTTGTGAAGTGGCTCAACTCACACAGCTCTACTTGACCAGGTAGAATCCAAGCATTTTGTCTCATCATTTCCCCACTTTTTACTCACTGTCTTCAGTCCCTTTCTCTTCACCGCAGTGTTGCCTCACTCTCTCCTTACTATCGTTATTATAACGAACACTGCTCATCTGAACTCTCTAACTGCATGCCTCCTCTTTTTTTCTATCCAACTCATTTTGCAGTGCAAAAATTTAGGTTTGGTATGACTCGGCATCGGGGCTGGAGAATGGGGCTATTTGAAGCCGAGCATAGATTCCGGTTGCCTAGAACTTATTAAGAAATGGAAAAGCATTTAGGCTGGGATTGCATTCTCGTACAAATTCCTAGTATCATTCGAGTCGTTCTTCTTCCAGTGTGTGACTTTTATTTCTCCCCATAAGAATAACAACGCTTTTTCACAGAAGGCGGAGCCTAGGATTGAAAACATTAGTATTGGCTCATTTGGTCAAAGGGGGTTGGGGGTGCCAGTGCCAATGACGAAAAACGAGGGGAAAAGGGGAGGGGAAGAGAAAAGATGAGAAAGGAAAAAAGGGAGAAAAGGGAAAAACGCAAAATTTTAATCTCTTAAAGGGGGATGGAGGGTAGTGATAAGCGGGAAGCGTGACAAGATGAGGGTGGGGGATGCATTTGGTGAAGGGAATGGGGGATCCATTTAGTGAGAGGGAATGGGGGGGTGATAAGAGGTTAGCGGTGATACACAAAAAGGTAGAAAATTGAATATAGAGTAACCTACTCTCACAAACCATTCTTTTGTTGATATATATATATTATATATATATATATATATATATATATATATATATATATATATATATATATATATACATATATATATATATATATATACACACATGTGTGACGTCATACTATGAACTTTAGCGCCAATAATTTTAAAAGAGATATAAAAATTAAAAACTATATATATATGTGTGTGTGTGTGTGTGTGTGTGTGTGTGTGTGTGTGTGTTTGTGAGATGGGGATGCAAATATGTAGAGGGGGAAATTGGGAGAGTGCCAAGGGGGAGCTTGATAAAAAAAATAAATGTAAATATATTTTGGTATATTATATATATATATATATATATATATATATATATATATATATATATATATATATATATATATATATATATATATATATATATATATGTGTGTGTGTGTGTGTGTGTGTGTGTTAAACACAGACCGTGCATGGAACAAGGAACTCCTCTGGGAAATTACATCCACTATAGTTCGAATAAGTAATGATAAATGACAAATACTATAGTTTGTCCTTTTTCATAATGTTAGCCCGACGTGGGCCGGGTCACTCGCAAAGAGGTCCCAGAAATATAGCTTCCCTCACCAGCTATCTGCAAAGCAGATAGGATCCAGCTTTGAGACAGGATCTAGGGTTTACAGCTTACACCTAGCCTACTACATTCAGAACCTCAATATACGCAAGAAACTCGTTGCATTCACGTCGGATTGAATACATCAAAGAAAAAGAGGTAACTATTTTATTTTTAGCCAAAAAACAAAACTTAAACCTCAACCGGGACATTGAGCGTCCACTTTTCAAGGCACATAATACGTCCGTTTAATATACACAAACTCAGAATGGTCCCCTGAGAAACTTATATGTTAAACACAGACCGTGCATGGAAGAAGGAACTCTTCTGGGAAATTGCATCCACTATAGTTCGAATAAGTAATGATAAATGACAAATCAAACCACTTACCTGTACATAAATACTAAAGTGCATGAGAGAGAGAGAGAGAGAGAGAGAGAGAGAGAGAGAGAGAGAGAGAGAGATCGAGAGAGAGTCCAGTGTCTAAAACTTATGCTTAATATAATTATGTAAGAGAAAGAAGAATGAAGTGATCAATTTTACATTCTAATGAAATTTCTTTGCTTGAAATGTACCCCTATATACTCAACAATAAAAATGCTAGTTGTTCGTGTACTAAATGACTATAGTAAAAGAGTAAAGCACAACTCATCTCAAGATCGAACCACAGAAAATAATTGTATGCATTTACTCGCATAAAATATGCCTTAACAGAGTGAAGCCGATGCAGCTGTAATGAAGTATTAAGTGACTTATATTAAACAGATTAATAATATGATTGTAGTTTATTACTAAAATAGTTTAACACCACTGGATATATTTGTTTTTATCTACTTTTGATGCTCAAATATTAACTCGAAGCTTAAGATCACGTACAAAGTGCCGCTGAGGTGGTTGAATTTTATCTGATTCATATTGGTTTTATTAAAAGTCATCTCTGGTTTAGCTTTTAATCAACGTTTCTCATACAATATTCTTCACTTGTATTTTTCACTTTTATTTTCTTTGTACTTAGAGGGGAAAAAAGATTGAATGACGTCATAGACATTGTTCCCTGAATGCATTTCTAAATTTTTTAAATTTCTAAAATTTTTTGTCCTTTTAAACTATTAATTTGATGTGTGAAAACATTGAAGAACTCTGAATTTGCAGAATCTTATTATAAAAAATTAGAATTTTGATACAAAAGAATTTTAAAATGTATATAGAGTGTTGTATTCGCTTGATGAGAGAAAACCAATGTAATTACCGTAAGTCGTTAATATTTAAAACCCCAAGATCAATTGGAAGAGAGAGAGAGAGAGAGAGAGAAAGAGAGTTACAAGGAGTTACAAAGACAAGAGGAAATCTCAAAAACCTTTTGGTCGACTCGGTGAGGTTCCTCTCATTAAACTGGTTTATTTTTTAACTATTCTAGCAGCAGTAGAAAAGTAGATAGAAAACCATAAGGCTCTCTCCCCAAAATCCACTCTCTCCCTACCGAAGGCGAGACAGAAAAAGGTTGAAGAAAATACCTTGAACCTGGAAAAGTAGTCAAAGAAATTGTACAGGAAGGAGGATAATATATAAACTAGTTTGACAATTAGGGTATGCACACAGAGAAATCGTACACTAGAACTCTGAATTTGCTTTGAAGAATGAAGATGAATTTTGAGAAAGACGATGTGAATATCTGAATTTGCTTTGAAGAATGAAGATGAATTTTGAGAAAGACGATGTGAATATCTGAATTTGCTTTGAAGAATGAAGATGAATTTTGAGAAAGACGATGTGAATATTATTTGGGGTTTTAAGGGACAAATGGAGAGAGTAACTGAGATTACAGTTGATGTATAATAGTAGAGGTGAGAAACAATGATCTGCAGTTACTGAAAGCTATGAAAGTCATTTTGAGTACGAATGAGTACATTTTAAGCAAAGATGCGAAAGAGTGAGAGTAAAATTGTATTTAAATACATTAACGGTAATTTAAATATTTACATCTGTTTCTTAGATGAAAGCAAGGCATACGATAGAGTGACCCACAGTATTTTATTTAAAAATTAGAGGACAGGAAAGTTCCTTTGTATATATTAAATATAGGCCTAATTTAAATTTTCATACATCCACCCATCATTTACTAATAGACTGGCCAGAAATTTCTGAAGGGTATATATATATATCATTAAATGAATCGATGTTATTTCATTTTCTTGCGAGTTGTACCCCATTTAATAAAATTCATGTGGAAGATGGTTATAAATTGTTTTATTTATTTTTTCTTATCAGGCTCCTCCTTAGCACTCCCCAATTTCCCATTCCACATATTTGCATCCCATATCACACATTTACACATGTAAATGGAATTTTTTTTATTTTTGTATCTCTTTCGAAATGGCTGGCGCTAAAGTTCATAGTATGACGTCACACACACACACACACACACACACACACGCATATAATATATATATATATATATATATATATATATATGTAGTAGCCTACGGATCACCAATTTGATGTGGCCTAGAAAGTAGGCTTACTATAATTTATGAATTAAATAGAAATAAATAATGAGGGTCACCAGTTCGGGGCACAGCCCAAACAAACAATATTTAATAAGGAGAGAGAAATTACTTTGTTGTTTTGTGTTTGATTAGAAAAATGAATTAGTTGTTCATAGTGATTAACAATTCTGGAACGGTAATTGTGCTATATTACAAATGACTGATTATTAGCAATAAGCAAAGCTGGGCACAAACCGTTAATCCGTTAATCGTTAATTAACGAAGTTAACTTTTTCGTTAACGATTTAACTTTTAAGTTAACTTTGAAAATCATTATCGGACTAATTAACTTCCGTTACATTTAACTTCCGTTAACTCAAGTCCGTTAACCCAAAAAATTCATAAATAAACGTTTAAAAGTTTCTATTATTTTCAGTGCTGAGCAGGTGCGCAATTAATCCGCCACTGTTAATAGTGATGAACGAATTTCCATTTCCGCAGTGCAAAATCAGGCAATATATTTGTTTCCGTCGCCACAATTTGTGTCTTACCAAATATGGTAGTTATTTATGGCATTGGTTTGAGCAAAACATGGTCGACTGTAAAATCAGGCGGAAAGCTTTGCCATTTGAGTTGAATGTTTCAACTTCTTTCAAGAAATATCACGAGCATTTTAAGGCACTTTCAATAATATATATGTAACAATTACAACAAATAACTACATTCGTTTCATTTGCAGTCTGTCTCTTGCGCAACATGTTTGTGCTAGTGAATATTTAAAAATAATCGTTGTCAAGTAAGTCATGTATATTTATAATATGTCTGTGAGTACCTTATTAGTAGTCTCCTTGATACATTTCAAGAACCATAAAACTGATCAGGTAAGATTTCAATTCTCATGTCACTTTGATGACATAAATTAAGTCAATTGATGTCTTACAATGGGAGCGTTTTCACCTTAACCCTTTATGTCCTGGCGGTACTTCTAGGTACCACATCTTTAAAATCTCCATAATTATTTTTCTACCCGGTTTTTCCAGGGTGAGGAAAAGCATGGAGGGTACAGTCGAGGAGGCCATGAAGCAGCAGTCCAACGAAGTGGGCAGCAACAGTGGAGGCAGCAACAACGAGGAGGAGGAGGAGGATGACTTCTTCAGTGCTGTCATCCAGACAAAAGAGAGCAGCAGAAGCCACAGGTCACTCAAGGGCAAGGCCCAGAACTTGGTCAAGACCTGGCTGGAGACCAACTCCAAGGACTTGCTGACAGATGCTGCCTTCTTGGGTGAGCAAGTGTTGGTGGACTTGTTCATCAAGTTCAACACAGCCATCCCCTCCAGTGCTGCAGTGGAGCGTTTGTTCTCTATGGGCAAGGACATCCTGAGGGCCAAGAGATCATCCCTGTCTGATGAAAACTTTGATATGCTAATTTTCATGAAGGGCAACATGCATCTCATGGACAAAATGGAGAACGAGAAGAAGAGGGAAAATTAAATTATATATATATTGTGTTTTTCATTTTTTTTATAATAAAAGTTAACGTTAACGGTTTATCGGTAACTTCCGTTACATGTTTAACGAATTAACGGATTAACGGTTAACGAAGTTAACTTTTTGGTTAACGGATTAGCGGTTAACGAAGTTAACTTTTTGGTTAACGGTGCCCACCACTGGCAATAAGAAATGGTTACACAGTATAAGCGTTAAGTGAATACAATAATGACAAGAAACACACTAATTTGGGTAGGCTAATGAGATATGTGGCAATGATCACACAATAATAAGTAATTAAGCCAATAATAACTGAGGTAATGAAAGTACGGTGTGGACTAGGCAAGTAAAAATAAAATACATAACTCAGCCAATAGATAAGCGGATACAAATATGGTAAGATAATTGAATAAGGTAAAATAATTGAACAGGCCTAACGCAGTCGTAATGGGAGAGTTAGTTAGCCAGTTGTTTGGGAACACCTTGAAGATAGCCTATTCGTTTGGCTGAGGGTACACTGAAGTTACGAAGTTTACGCGGGAGTTGCTTAATACGAAGACAGAAAGGTAGGCTTAATGGGCTTGTAGCCTACTAAAAGGTTTACCGACCTGGGCTTCGAAGGTGATGCTTCTGAAGGCGAACTGGCCTTACCAGCGAGAGGATGAATGTTGAGAGCCGGTAGAGACTTGTTGAAAAGGGGTCCAGCGGAAACTCCTTCTTGCAGGATGAAATTGTAGAGGGCCCTATTTGATGATAGACTTCGTTTATACTCGACCAGAGCCTTGAAGGAACAGGGGCATCTCTCTGGCGAAGGCCAGAGAGCCGGTGACGTGACGAGTGGTCTTTCTGACGAAAGAACTGAGAGCGAGAGGGAACGACAAATGCGAGGATAGGGCAAGTGAGAATGATTTGAGAAAGAACTCGCCCTTTATAGGCCTTCGTGACGTCCTCTGGTGGGAATTTCGGGAAATACTACAAAATCTGTGTTTCCTCCGTGAGCCTGTTTCATGCCCACATGTTTGAGTTTTATAACCTTCGTTTTGATTCCATGATGTTTGAGAACGGCGAGGAAAGGAATTTCCGGTCGGTCTCTACACACACACACACACACACATATATATATATATATATATATATATATATATATATATATATATAACCTTTGGTTAGCTTCCGCCCGAATTGTTTATTCTAACGAGGGTCAAGCCTTTCACTCCACCTTAGACCTACAGTTTAACGTGGAATCCGAACCACGCCCCATCAGCAGCCCAGCGTCTTAACCATTAGGCCATCTAGGGTACCCATTTATCTACCAACCACTTTCTTTATTTTGTGGAAGGATGAACAGCTGGGTTTTGCTGCGCGCCGGCTGCCGTCGGGTGTCGAACCCGGGGCCGATGGATTCGTAGTCAGCGACGCTAACCACTACACCACCGAGGCGCAAATTATATATATATATATATATCAAAAGAAGAATGGTATGTGTAAGTAGGTTACCCCCATATTTAGTTTTCTACCTTTTTTTGCTTGTCTTATCACACCCACCACCTTATAATCCTCATTCCCTCTCACTAAACGGATCCCCTACCCTTATCTTATCACACTTACCCCTTATCACTACCCCCGGAAACCTCTTTGAGAGATAAAATTATGCTTTTTCCACTTTTCCCCTCTTTTCTATTCTTTCCCCCTAACCCTCTCACTCCCTCACCCCTTTCCCCTCTTTTCCCTTCAATGGCACTGGCACCCTCCACCTACTCTCATCAAATTCACCTAGACTACTAAAGTGAAGCCGCGGGAAAGCGTGGCGGGATAATTAATAACTACAACAGTAGCTGGCAAAACCTGTAGCACACTCTTTTAGTTTAGAACTCGTCTAACAAGTTAAAGATATAAAAACTATGAATTCGCTCTCTGCTCAAATCCTTCTGACACCTGAGATGTACGTTCTACAAACTTGTACCCAGAAAAAAATATTTGAATACAGGAACCAACATGATTACCTATTTAACAATGTATCCAAATTGTTAATTCAACCAAATTCTACCATGTTTGTTTTTCTGGTAACAAATTACTCTAACTCATGAAGACATTCATTCCTATCCGAGTAGAATTAGACTTGGCAAGTTATCCATGCAAGTTATTCCTTAATTTAGGTCATTTTCCTCCAACAATCACCTATTTTTTGTTGAACTGGAGTTGTGGAATGATTTAAGCATTGATCTTAAAATATTTCTGATCTATTTGCATTTAAAATAAATTTAAATTTCTTTTAATAAATGAATACCGAGAAATCTTTATATACTGTAGGGTGATTCAAAATAATCTAGACATTTTGAGCTTAATTATTGTGGATACAAATTGCACTTATTAAATAAAAACATTACTGTGTACATAAAATAAGCATGTAAAAACAACATTTATTAGGCATTTATGTTACATGTTCAAAATGTCCACCATTTACATGCAAACATGCAGCGCAACGTCCAAAAACAGATCGGCGCACAGTAGTGTTCATATTAGTGGAGATTTTGCGTACTTCCCGAACAATCGCTTCTTGTAAGTGTTGTATATTTTTAGGGTTAGTACCATACATTTTGTTCTTTAGGTACCCCCCGAGATAGAAGTCGAGAGGTGTAAGATCATTTGACCGTGGATAATATTCAGTAGCGGTTCCACGACAACTATCTATAACCCAGGAAACTATGTATCAAGAAAAGCTCGACCATCTCTGTGATAATGTGGCGGTGCACAATCTTGCTGAAAGTATTGCGGGAACGGCATCATTACACAGCATTTCCAGATAATTTTGACCTGTTATAGTACCATTAAAAAAGAGTGGCTCAACAATGCCACGAGAAGAAAACCCAAGCCACACCGTAAGCCCTGGCAAATTAACATCATTCTCCACATAAATGTTTGGATTTTGCACTGCCAAAAACACACAATTGTGACGAGTTATATGGCCATTCAATTTGAAAGTAGCTTCATCAGAGCAAATTATCCTATCCTCGAATTCACAATGTTCATTACTCATAGCAGTGAACCACTCGTAGAACTCTACTCTTCCACAATGATCATCCTCGTTAACACTAGAAGTACTAAGTGGTCATTTTTAACCGCTTTTAGTTCTTAAGTGTGTGATACATTAACTACAGAAAAGGTAGCT
Source organism: Bathynomus jamesi (assembly GCA_023014485.1). Lineage (NCBI taxonomy): Eukaryota > Metazoa > Arthropoda > Malacostraca > Isopoda > Cirolanidae > Bathynomus > Bathynomus jamesi. The sequence continues at coordinate 551,672 of JAJOZX010001186.1, read as the reverse complement.
GTCTGAACTTTTATAACTTTTCATAAATTTCTGCCATTATTATACCATATTTGATTGTTTTTTTTTATTTCCAAGAGATTTCGTAGGTTACTACCTATAAGAGTAGTATGGGCACAAAACGTATGAGTGCATTACAATTGCAAATGTTGATCAATGTTGCAAGAGTGCCACCCCCACCCCATTGGTGCCACCCCCACCCCCTTTGGTGCAAGCCCCCACCCTCCATAGTGCCAACCCCCCTTTGTTGCAAGGCACCCCCAAAAATGGGGGAGGGGAAATGTTGCAAGAGCAACAAGGGTTATGCAACTTGGAGGCGGAGTTATCCCCCAAGAGAAAGAGAGAGGAGAAGGAGAGAAAGGAAGAGGAGAGATGTTCACCTGGCTACTGCCAGGTGCATATGAAGACTTCAGCCGAGCGGCCACTGTCTTATAGGACCCCTAATTAGCCAGTTGGCTTAGAAGGCCGAGTTGCCAGTTTGCGTTTATTTATTTAATTAAACCATATATTATTCCGCCAGTTGGCTTAGAAGGTTGAGTTGCCAGATTCGCTATTTATTTAATTAAGTATATATTAATCAGCCAGCTGGCTTAGAAGGCTGAGTTTCCAGTTTGCGTTTATTTATTTAATTAAACCATATATTATTCCGCCAGTTGGCTTAGAAGGCTGAGTTATCAGATAGCAATATTTATTTAATTAAACCATATATTTTGTCTTACTCCGAAAGGCGGCATAGAAGGCTTCTTAGAAGGCATAAATCGCATGTATATAACCTTCGAGCGAATTAAAAGCGTACATACACTCACCGACTGTACGACCCTATACACACACACACACACACACACACACACACACACACACACATACACAAAAGCATCACCAACAATCGTATAGACTTTTAGGAGCCCCAACAGATGATGAAGTGAGGGCTACGATTTTAAAAGGAGCTCACCCATCAACAGGAGATGGGGGCTACGACTTTTTAGGAGCTCACCCCATTAACACCGCGTATCCGACTTGAGGGCTACAACCAAGCGTCCAAACGATTGGTGGTGAAACCAACCATCAACTAACTCCTCGTAGACCATCACTAAACACTTCCAATGGGCAGACCTATTAAACAAATAGGATTATTGCAACGTTCGTTCATGTTGTTTATCTCCCTTTCTCAGTTGCCGTACGACTTGCCAGTTTGCACTTATTTATTTAGCATATATTCCGCCTTAGAAATCCGCTTTAGAAACCAATCAAATGATATAATTAAATACCGTGTACAAACAAAAAGGAATAAATAAAACGCCAATACATCACTCTGTTTATTTAGACGAATTAATGGAAATAAATATACATCGGGATATATATATGGTCAAAAATAATAATAGCATCATGAACGGGAAGTATATAATAAAAAATATACAAAACGGTGCATTATCAATATATTAGTACAAGAAAAATATATACAGATATATTAAATATATTGAAAATATAAGAAACGTATAACACTGGGGAACAAAAAAAAACATTTTCTTGGTGCCTGCGATTTTAGACCTTATTCTGGATATTTTCATGCCACTGATTCAGAAAATATCATCCATTTTGTTCTAGCAGCTCTAGTTTTTGAGATATTGCATACGTCATTACCTACTTTATTGCCCTTCTGGAACGGTATTATGAGTTGCTCGTAAATCTAAATGCATATGTATAATTAAATTGTAGCTATGATTTTGCTGATGTTGCTGTTTTGCATGTGTATTGTACATGTATTAACGTGAATTCTTTCCTGTTACAGGTGTTGACATGGCTTCATCACGAAGAAAGTGTTTAAATCATCCAGATGTGTTTTGTTTTATCTGCGGAGAGTACACGTTCATTGAACAGAGAAAAACTATTACTGATTTTGTGAAAAAAGCTTATTTTGCCTATTTCAAAGTACAACTAGGGGACCAAGATAAGCCATGGGCTCCTCATGTTGTGTGTAAAACGTGTACGGAGCATCTGCGGCAATGGACCAACGGAAAGAGCAGGTGCCTGAAATTTGGTATACCAATGGTATGGAGAGAACAGAGAAACCACAGTGATGACTGTTACTTTTGTTTGGTGAATATAAAGGGCATCAATGGACGTAACCGGAGTAAATGGACGTATCCTGACATAGACTCAGCTAGACGGCCTGTTTCACATTCAGATGAGATACCTGTCCCATCATTCAGCCATCTTCCAGAGCTCCCTCAAGAAGATGATGAATCTGCTACTGACAAAGAAAGCATATGTGGGCAAAATGACAGTGATTTCGAAGAACCGTCATCAGTTGCAGAAGGTTTTAGTCAACACGAATTAAACGACCTCATAAGGGACTTAAGTCTTTCGAAGAAATCGTCTGAATTGTTAGCTTCCAGGCTGGGAGAAAAAAATTTACTGCTGCCGGGAACCAAAATCACGTTATATCGCGACAGAGAAAAGGATTTACTGCCCTTCTTCTCAAAAGAGAACGATTTAGTTTTCTGCAACAATGTGCGCTGATAGCTGATGAAAATGGGCATATCGGAATACACACCAAGTGAATGGCGGTTATTCATAGATAGCTCCAAACGGAGCCTAAAATGTGTTCTTCTACACAACGGCAACAGATACAGATCAATCCCAATTGGTCACTCAGTCGGTATGAGAGAAGAGCACGGGACAGTCGCCCTAGTCCTAGAAAAGATATCATACCGAGACCACCAATGGGTGATCTGTGTGGATCTGAAGATGGTGAATTTTCTCCTGGGCCAGCAGAGCGGGTACACCAAGTACCCGTGCTTTATATGTCTCTGGGACAGTAGAGCTAAAGATGAACACTGGGTGAGAAGACAGTGGCCTCTGAGAGAAAACATGGTGGTTGGAGAAAAAAATATCATCAAAGAAGCTTTGGTTGACAGAGAAAGGATCATATTGCCATCACTGCATATCAAACTAGGTTTGATGAAACAATTTATAAAGGCTTTGAACAGAGATGGGACGTGTTTTGGCTACATATGTAGAAAATTTCCTGCGCTGAGCATGGAAAAGCTGAAGGCAGGTATTTTCGATGCGATGGACCGCAAATCCGGGAACTCATGAAAGACCCGCGTTTCCAAGATTCAATGGACAACATTGAGGCACGTGCGTGGTCATCGTTTAGTATGGTTGTGAAGAACTTCCTTGGGAACTATAAGGCCGATAACTACGGTGAACTAGTGGAGAATATGCTCTCTTCTTTTTGTAAACTTGGCTGTAAAATGAGCATCAAACTGCATTACCTCCACAGTCATTCGGATCGTTTCCCAGATAACCTCGGTGATCTAAGCGAGGAACAGGGTGAACGATTTCACCAAGAGCTAAGGACCATGGAAGAACGGTACCGCGGACGATGGGATACTCACATGATGGCAGATTACTGCTGGAGCATCCAACGCGAATGTCCTGGCACATCTCATCGCAAGAAATCTCAGAAACGCGGTTTATGTGAGATGTCTCAATGAAAGAACTTTTTTTGCCGTTCGTGTCTCAAGCTTGTTTGAATTTAAGAAATATTTTTCGTACCTTATGCTTGTTTGATGTTAATACACTATTTTTGCTGACATTCATCATACTTTTGTATTCAATTGACAAAAACAGCGATTGCCAGTCAGCAATTATATAATATTATATACATTATATAGAAATATATATAGATATATATCATATCTTGATAAGCAGAGCTGATGGAGAAAAACTAATGTCATTTTTAGAATCAGCGACCTCAATATACCCAGAAACAGGTCTAACATCTAAGTCACCAAAAGTTGTGTCCCCATTGTAATCAATTGCATATTAGTAGAGGAAAAATATATAAAGATATATTAAATATACTGAAAATATACGAAACATATAATCAATTGCGTATTAGTACAGGAAAAATATATAGTTATATTAAATATATTGAAAATATACGAAACGTATAATCAAATGCATTATATATATTAAATATATTGAAAATATAAGAAATGTATAATCAATTGCATATTAGTAGAGGAAAAAATATATAAAGATATATTAAATATATTGAAAATATACGAAACATATAATCAACTGCGTATTAGTACAGGAAAAATATATAGTTATATTAAATATATTGAAAATATACGAAACGTATAATCAAATGCATATTAGTACAGGAAATATATACATACACAATTTAAATATATTTCCTTTATGTTCTACGGTGCAAAACGCTAAACTCACACTTAATAGAGTCTACATCCACATCGCCATTACTTTGTACGACATGGTAAAACCGTCCAAGCATCACTTCATCGTTTAACTGATACGGAGGTCTATACTCGACGTAAATGGCTTTCATATCATTCAATACTATTTTTGTGCCCACTTTACACACTGCGGGCAAGTCATATGTAAACACGGCTATAACACAATAAAAAGCAAGCACAAAGAGGTCATCGTTAACCACAACGTCAAATACAAGTTTATAAACACGCCTTTCTAATCGTGGGTTTTTTGTTACCGTCCCGAGCTTTTCAATCGTGAACCCTTCTTCACTCTGCATAGCGGCATTGGAAATAATCTTCCAAATCGTAACGACACCTATCCACTATATAGAGGTACAACTCTTCAGGGTGAACAGTGTAGGCGAGCTCAGCTCTGTACCGCTCAAGTGCTTTGTACCAAAGCTCAGGATATTTCGAAGAATCTAAACCTTTTAAATATGCATCCAGATCTAGGCCATTCTCCCCCTGTTCATTCCTACATTCAATAAATCCGTCGAGCAGGGCGATGTATGCGTGTTCAAGAACCATGTCAAAATAAATCATATCTGTAACACGACCGTCTAATATAGGCTTCAGCTTACGGAATCCGACGATTTCAAACATTCTGTCGCGGATGAAACGGTTTCGTGTAGGGACAAGAACGTCATTATCAGCTGTGTTCTTCCACCACTACAGTTAATGGTTGTTCGTTATTTATACACAATGTACAAACAATGGTATATGAGGAGGCGTCGCTAATCATCTCTCTTATTGTACCTACGCCGACAGGTATTCTATAACGGTCCTCTCCCCACCTCTCAACTATCACGAAGATTCTATTCATCTCCTCAACACTTAAGTAAATTACGTTACGTTTGCTTGCATGCCTGCAGGTCGTTTCAAGCACAGAGTTAATGGTGCCGGTTTCACGCCTGAACACGTGCAATGACTTCGTCACGGAGACGTCGTACGAGGCGTTGAGAATGCTTCTTAAAGGGAGTTCCATCGTATTCGCACGTCCACTCGGTTCAAGCTCTGAGATGACTATGGCACGTCCACTCGGTGCAAGCTCTGAGATGACTATGAGCCACAGGAGGCAGGATCGGCTCGATGGGCGGGGTGAGTCACGCTGAAGATGCGTGTATGGGGTTGTTCGAACTCGTATGCTCCGTGAGGTACACGGATGGACGGCACATGATAGCATCACACTGCTAAAGCGTGTACAGGCTTGCTCGAACACTCTTGGACAAACAGAATTTTACGAAACGAATTTAATGTTTTATCACTCAACTCAACATTTCCACAAACTAAATATCTTCACAAACCGGCGCGCTATTAGAGAGAAACATATGTTCATATTTGGTCTTTTTGTTTAACAAGCGATACTCATCTCTAAAGTCTGTTAAAAACTCACACAGCCCATTAGCTACAACCTCACTACAAACCTCATCATGATATACAGGGTGGGCCGGAAGTCTGGATCCATAGGAAAATATTTATTTTAATACATAAATTACAACAAATGGTAAATACTTAAAATGAATATCAACTTTAACTCGTAAATGCGTATCCGTGATACTGTACAGTAGTTCGTACTCCAGTATAAACAACAAATTATAACAAATGCTCAAATTGGCGGCCTCTGACATCGAGACACTTAGGGATGGAATTTATGATTTTTAATAATTCTTCGAATTGACGTTCTCGAGATGCGTGTTTCATTTGATAATCTTGTTGACTTTACTGGACTATTCGTTAAAGTTTCACATACCATTGCAGAGGTATTTTCATCAGTTGCAGTTTTTGGACGACCAGAACGCCGTCGATCATGTACACTTCCTGTTTCTTTGAAACGTTTAAACAACTTGCCAACAGTCGCATGTGTTACTGGATGCTTATCAGGATGATTTCTATTGAATTCGGTAGCAACTTCTCTGTGTGTAGCGCCCTGTCTTGCGTACATGAGCACAAGTTCTACCCGGTCTTCTGCTGTTAGATTCGAAGCCATTTCTGGGCTGAAATAAAAAAGTATTTGAGTATTTATACTGGAGTACGAACTACTGTACAGTATCACGGATACGCATTTACGAGTTAAAGTTGATATTCAATTTAAGTATTTACCATTTGTTGTAATTTATGTATTAAAATAAATATTTTCCTATGGATCCAGACTTTCGGCCCACCCTGTATATTAATATAGTGGTAAAAATACTTAAGATTGTTCATGATGACAAGATTTACATTTTCAACCGTAGGGTACGAGTAGTCAGTATAGTATAACATGATATAATACCGCTTGTCACACCACTCATCCACAAGACTCACTACCCATAACTGTTGTTTATCTTCTGAACGTTCTGCTTCTTCTACCTCGCGGTATATGTGTGCCTTTATAAAGCTTAGCTCTATAACATACTTCAATATATCGTCTGTACTGCGAAATCCTACAACCCCCTCGCCAGAATACCCGTAGAGTATTTGAACATCTCAGTCCTTCGCACGGTTCAATGCAGCCTTAAAAGAGGCAAAGGAGAAGGGAATAGGGAGTTTTTCAGTGTCCACCACATCTATGCACTTTGCAGAATACCACTTCATAAATGTTGAACACACAATATTAAAGGTAGCCATTACTATTTTTCTTGTCCGGGAGAGAATACACGTCTGAGCTCAAGGGTATACAGAGGTTAACTGAACACGCAGGGATAGAGGCATGCTCAGATAGCTGCGTGACTCACGTTACCGGCCTTACAGTGGGCAGGGCTTAGCTTTTTACTGTACACACACACACACAAAGGAGAAAGTGAAACGACAGTTGAAACACGATTTATTTAATAAACGAAATATTCAAGGTATATATACCTATATATATATATATATATATATATATATAATATTTACAAATACGTGTAATAAATAAGCTAACAATAGACATATCAAAGATTACGGTATCCGAAGGGCACGGTATCATAGGTACCAGGCACCTGGTAGCGTTTCCTATAGGTGTTACGGCACACCTTTGTACCCCTAAGTTCCTTCACGCCCCCCAGCTTCTATGCCCGAAAATTGTGGGTGCCTGCAGTCAGATGGGGTAGTTGGTCACTCTCATCTTCTTCCAAGCACACAAACTCCTTCAACGAATCAAAGTTAACGACCCGCCGATTCGCATGGTTAAGTGTGATACCCTTAGTCTTCACGATATATTTCGTATCATCCGCTATCCTCACCCGTACCGCATAGGTTTTTGGACCTGTTGACACAAACGAGTCTGCGTATGCGATGTCTCCATACTCATCCTTGATCTCGTCAGTTAGCTCTCCGAGGAACTCCCCAATAGCAGGCATGTATTCACCCCTCCTCCATGTGAATATCACGTTATCTGTATCGGCATACAAAACCCTCCGTCCAAGAGAATGCAATAGGCTCCAAAGTTTGATGCGTACGTAGGCTGTTGTGAAGCTGGCTACAGGAATGTTTGTAACTCGTGAGGTATCTGTGGCCATTTCGGTATTGTTGTACTTTATTATGTAAGTATTACCTACTTTCACAATCTCCATGACCTCTTTATCGGGTGCGTTGGCGTAATCCCAGACTTCACTATAACTTTGTGCCAAATGAACGTTCCCTTTGCCGGTATTCTGTGCAAATTTTCCCCAAAGACTGTTTAGGCACAATTTTGCACTAAAGCGCTTGCCAGGGTTCTTTACAATTTGGGTACGATCAAGCTGTATACCTTCACGGTCACGGTAACGTTGAATATAAGACGTTTTTTCATCTTCGGTATCAACCCCTCGCGGGTATCCTGACGCCTCAACCTTATCCTTCAAAAAAGCATTTATATATGGCGTGAAAAGGTTGGGTAGCTTCTGAAACCTCCACACCTCATGTATCTTCATTATTCTATACCCATGGCGAACGGCTAGGGCCAGCTCAGGGCTTGTATATACACCTCTGATCTTACGCTGGTGGGTGTATGGTCACAATCACCATTGTTCTCTTCTGCACACTTCACGCACAGGGGAAACATGAGCTTGTGATCTATAACGACGGGTAAGATCGGCATCCATAAATCGCGAGGGGGAGCACGTCTACGAAAGAGAGTCCAAAGTAGCGCTCATTCAAGTTGGCTGAAAACTCCTCGATGGTTGGTATAGCGGGACCCACCATTTTTTCAGGTGCCTACGGTACGGTTGTTCTTCATCACGTAGGGGTATAAAGAACAGAAGTCGTAGTAATGGAGCTTCCACCCTCCGTAGGCGGAAAGTATAGCTTGAAGGATTTGTACGCCCTCCGAACAAGCTATCACCGCATTTGAGAGGCTCCAGCACCATTGAACGTTTGATCGTGTTTATTTCTTCACGGTACTGTCCATCTCATCCATCCGCGCATCATACTCATGCTCCCACAAAACTTTGTGAGTGAACTGGGATCCTATAAGTTGATCGGGTGCGGGTCCACGCAAGACAGTCGGCAGGAGATCTACCGTGGATATCTCCTACGATTCCACACTCAGGACGGGGCATCCGTGCCACCAGCAGCCGTTAAAGGAGTACACAGTCTTCTCGCCAGTGGCACGGTTTTCACTTAGACCATCAACCCAAAAAACACGACCATTAACCTTAATGGGACTTCACCCGTGTTGCGAGCATGCTTTATGTATACACCTGTCTGCTGTTGTAGGTGTATGAGCCAGTAAATAGCTTGTGGCCAGTAAATAGCCTTGTTTCTGTGGCTAATGGCTAAGGTGTCTTTAGGCATGAAGTTATTCTTGAACACCGTAAAACATAATGAGGCGATGGTGGTGCGACTTGCAACGGATCGCATTTGAAACGGCATATGTACATCCTTCTAAAGGCTTGAAAGCATACTCTAAGCACGCGCACATCATTCACGCAATAACGCTCACATTCATCAGCTATATTATAAGGATTAGATTCATTAAAACTGGTGTAGTATCGGTCAAAATCTTCACGTTCATCTGTACTCATACATTCATAGTTAAAGTAATGTTTGGGTGGAGGTAGACCTACGTAATTTAAAGTTTCGCTAGTGAGGAATGTGTAAGGGAAATAACCTTTTGAAACTTCAGCGGCTACGCCCAGCACCTTGGGTAGCTTTGCTAATTTACAAGGTGTGAATAATAAAGTGTCTTTAAACTGTACATTACCTCTTATTTGCATCTGTATTAGTTTGTTACCTCTTTTCAAGGGATCACCTGTAAATATCTCAGAGGACTCGTGCTCAAGCAACTCCTTATAAAGGAACTGTGTGTCAAAATTTGCCCCTTTGTGGGCGAGAATATACAGAGTCATTTTTTTTAACTTGTCCGCTAACTTGATAATATAGGACACAAAGAATTTCACAGGGCTATCGTGGGGAATCGTTTTAAAAACGTTTGTCCGTTTACCACATTTGTGACACTCATCACACTCGATCTCCATACACTCATCACAGATAGTCTGGCTCACAAGTAAATGCGGAATAACCTCTTTGGTTTCAGCGTTCGTGTATGTTTCTATATCGTAGTACACAGTTATACAAGGGTTGTTTTTAGGCTTGGCATCTTTCATATAACATACATGCTTTACTCCAACCGCCTTATATTTCTCATGGCATGTAGAACAGTGAATTTCATCACATTTGTGCTTGAAATTTCCCCAATTATCCATCATATGAAACATACCACATTCACAGATTCTCATTTTCCGGCACGTACCATTTGATTTATGGAGCTCAAAACAGATATTATTGAAAAATGTGCGTCTACACACATTACAATCCCTCTTCTCAGCTACAACTACACGGCTTTCGCATTTGGCACTTTTACACTGCTCACATACCATGTGGCAATCTTTACAATGTTTCACTATATCGTCCGCAAACTCGATACACCCCTTACACAAATCATGATGTCGTCCATATTTTCGACTTTTGTCATAACTTGCGTAAAGGCACCTTATATTACGGATGGGGAGATATGTTGTCCCTGACAGTCCTAAAATAAGTAGGGGTCTTGTACGATCTCTCACACAGCTTTTAAAAACATACACAGTTCTACGACGATCATCCAGTCCAAATACAACTATACGAACATTCATTTCCTGTTCTATCCTTCTCAGCTCTTCAGGACCCATATTACAGTCAAACTCAAGTTTACAGTCTACAGCTAGTTTACGGGCATGTCCCACTACCGTAGGTAGCCAAATTTTTGGGGCTGTGTATTTAGTACAGTAAACATACGAGCTAAGACTACTGCTATAAAGCCGCAACCACGATCGACGTTTATATGCCGTCTAAAAATGGCCTGAGAATTGAAGTTAAGAGTATAAGGTGTGGCACTATGACCCGCAACACGGAATACACGGTCAATATTTACCGTGAAGTTGTCCATATTGAAGGCTATACTACTTTGAGAGGCCTGCATTGTACGGCCTAATATATACTCTATATCTTCAGCTGTCAAACGTCTGAACGGTGTTACCACCCAAAAATCATCTACATCACCGTCATCTGACCCGAATCCGAAGGACAGCCTCGTCCTGACTTCTCGTTCGTTGCGGTTCTGAAGGGCAAACTCTACAATATGTTCAACTATGCGCCGTAGTCCCTGTTCAACACCATTGCTATACATGGACCTAGGATCAACCCTGACTATATACCGATTTCTAGTCAATGCCGGGGTGGCGGTTGCGGTGGGCACCAACTCGAATGTTATGTCAGCCTCAACAGAACGGGGAGCTACTGTGGGGGGCTGTGACGTAAGACGTTGAGGGTTGGGGTTCTATTACTGGCTGTCTAACAACCGCAGCAATCCTGGAGCGCTTTATACCTGACGTGGAGGGTTCTTCATCACGCCTCCGCTTTGAACTGGCGCATGCTAGAGGTATCGCTGGTGAGGGCTCGTCGGGGGGATGATTCTGTAACTGGAGGGTCAACGGGTTCGTCCGTGATATCGATGATGGGGTGCTGTACATCATCATTCACGGTTCTGTGGAAGAAGAAAACAAAATATAAGGAGCAGCACTCAATACTTGTAATATTTTGTAAATGGTCCACTTAGTGTGACGTGTTAGAAATGGAATCTGTAGAAAAATTCAGGTTACGAGCCCATCCACATGTATTATATCTGGACCTACAGGATGTGGTAAAACGGTGTTTATGCTTAAAATCATTAAAGAAAAGGGGAGATGTTCTCAAAATTTGTGCATAAAGTTATATGGTGCTATTCGACGTATCAATCAGTGTTCAACGAGTACCAAGAGGATTTTGTTCCACAAGGGGGTCTATGACGTTAATTCGTTAAAGGGAAATGAACATACAGTCATTGTAATTGACGATCTCATGTTGGAGATGGATAAAACGTTTGCCGAGACATTTACAGTGTTCTCCCACCATCTTAACATAAGCGTCTTCATCAATCAGAATCTATTTTTCAAAAATAGATACATGCGCGATGTGTCGCTAAATACGCAATATCTAGTCTTATTCGCGCAACGTAGAGATGTGTCACAAATTGGGGTATTAGCCAATCAAATGTTCCCGAATCAGCGTAAGGAGTTTTTGGAGGTTTATAAAGAGGCCACAAACCAGCGTTATGGATATTTGCTTTGTGACCTTCACCCGCGAAACACGTTTAGGGTGCTTCTAAGAACGAATATATTCCCAAGCGAACCTGAAACGGTGTATATTCCAGAATGACAAATAGGCTAAAGAAATACCGCGAATTAATAAAATCTATCAACGATTGCCACGGACACTGCAACAGATGTTTGTTAAAAATATCGACTCTGACTTTTTAAAATGCATCTGTGAAATCTGTCTTAATGTTATAAAATGTAATGTACCGATGAAACTCTCTCAGAAGACTCGCTTACGTCGTTACAAGAACATAATACGAGCGCTCGCTCATAAAAGTCAAACTGTGGGTAAGAAAAAGCGTATTATTGTACAAAGAGGAGGATCATTCCTGCCTATCTTATTTTCAGTTTTGGGTCCTTTACTGACTAGATTAATATAATGAAGAAGGTGGTTGTGATTCCGCACGAGGTGTATGCTTCATTGCAAAGTTCAAAGACTCCAGACACGGTTCTAGAACCCTGTAAAAGTAGGCTTAAAAGAATGGAAAACGAGTTGCTAGCCCAATTAAACAGTGAAAAGTCACCTGATGAGAAAAGGATCTTGTACTAAGAGGCTTTGCAGAAATTTCTTCATGAGTACGAAGATTATAAGCAACCTGCAGAGCTCCCCGTGGTTACTAGACACAGCGCGAGTAGTGCTGAGCATAGCGACACAGGACCTGACCAACCAAAGAACAACGGAACACAACACATAGAACATGTACTAAAAAATAGCCTCCCACATACACTGAGGAATAAAGGGTTGTCTTTATAACCTATTGAGTGAAGACCCCATCGTACAGTGGACCGATACAGGCGAGGTCATTGTTGAAGGAAGAAGGGTACAAGGTTCCAGTATCGTTGATATTGTTCATGATCTCGTGAGAAAGTGGGACAGACCCTCACAAACAGGATGGAAGCATATTAAAGCAAGACTACAACAAATAAATGTCCCCAAAGCATTGATAGGTAATCTGAATAGGTTAAAAGACCTGGATCAAGTCTCGCATGTGTCACAACTGAGTACACCATCGCCCCCAGCAGTAGCATTGTCTCTGAAGAGGAGAAAGAAGAGAACAAACTGCCAGCCTTATCCACGTGCCTCTAAAATACACAAATGGCTAACGTATTAAGTAAACGCTATTATGACATTTCTAGACTGTACAGAGGTGTTTACGGTGTAAGGAAAAAAGATGTTGAGAGATTTTTGCGGGAACAGGATGCTTATACACTTCAAAAACCGGTGAGAAAAAGGTTTAAAACTGCCAAGACAACAGCTGCCTCGATTGACTCTATTTGGCAGGCTGATTTAACAGACATGCAAAGATATTCACCGTATAACGACGGTTACCGCTACATCCTATTCATAATAGACGTATTCTCTAGATACCTGTGGTTAATACCCCTGAAAAATAAATCGCCTGAAACATTTGCTAAAGAGACCAAAACGTTGATGTTGAAAGAAAACAGGATTCCTGGCTATTTTTGTACGGATATGGGGAAAGAATTTATAAGACGCGCTTTTCTTTAGCTGAAAGAGTTGAACGTACCATAAACGTATATAAACGTTCTCGGGTCATTGGCTTCATCCTACAACCGGTCACATCATCGCACGATCGGCACAACGCCTAACGAAGTTTTAGAAAGAGGTACGCGCCCAGAGATGAGAAGAGATGGAACATCACCACACTCTGCGTGCTTCAAAATCAATGATTATCTAAGGCTATCACGTTCGGGGAATAAATTCGCGAAGGGATTTGAGCAAGGGTGACACGTGAGATTTTTAAAGTTAGGGCTATGAGGCCTAAAGGTGAGGTAATGATGTATTACATTGAAGATTTGAATGGGGAAGAAATCGCAGGAGGCTTTTACCACGAGGAGTTGCAGAAAGTAGCATTTAATTTAGGAAAAAATGTGTTTAAATTTGAGAAAATTACAGGAAGCAAAGGTTCAGGAAATAGAAAAATGTACCTGGTGAAATGGCTAGGGTACCCGGAAAGCTTCAACACCTACATAAAAGCTGATGCAATAATGAAGCTTAAATAGTGTGCAGTATGGCTCCTAACCATTTCTACGTCACACTCCCGTCCTCCTCATCCCTCTCTGTACAACCTAAGAACACCCTCACCAACTTTGTGACAGAACTCCACGGGCTCATTGAATTGGAGCGTGATTCGTATGAGGTGGGGTTATGTGAACTTCAGTTAGCCACCAAATTTTTAATTCTTGAAAATGAACAACTCATATTTCTGATCCATAGAAGAACCGATGAATGCGAAACAATAGGCATAACCTTAGACAATACTCTTCGTTCAACCCTGTGCGGTGAGGAACGGTACTATAGCATAAATGTATCGCTAGGAATCGGGCATTATGATACAGCCATGGACATTGTGGCGGGTTTAAATAAGAGTCTTGAAAAGTCGTACTTGACAAACGATTTACTTTTTGAAGTCGTAAACATAGACACGCCTGCATGCACATTGAAGCTAAAGTCAACGCTTAGTAGAAATATTAAAGATAAAGAGCTGTTCACAATTGTGGCTGAGGACCGATATACCGCAGCCTTCCAAAGAGATACCTTTCACGAGGCACAGCATGACTTGTCTAGCTTAATGTATCAATTGAAGATGGAGAAGTTGGGTGAAAGCTCTCCGCCCCCAGACATGTGCTATATTTACAGCAATATTGTAGAGCACCAATTTGTTGGTGAACCCAGGCACATCTGCTGCGCATTGCACACATCCCCAACCATAGAGGGAAAAGGATGAGCATTATATATGAGCGTTATATATCATATATAAAGCATGAACATTATATATGAGAAGCCCCATTATGTGAATGTTGCGACTAATCTATTAACCAACATCTCGATATATATAAGGACGATTGAGGATAAAAATTTCCCATTCGGTGATGGGAGCTTAACAGTGAAACTACACCTTCGTCGTTTATAATGATTCGAAGACCGTTCGCAGTATACCGAGGAGTGAGGTACCAGCGTGGGAGTGGTCTTGGTTCTATTTTTTCATCCATACTTAGGGTTGCCAACTCCATGAAGTTTGAAAAAAAGGACAGAAGATCACTTCCAATATACTGTCTACAAGGTTAGGGAAAGAAGTAAAATTTTATTTATAATTTATTACAATTTATACTGTATGCTTTTTTATTGCATATTTTCTTAAAGTAAATATTTTTATTGATATACAGATATTGACCCATTGAGTCATGCATTGACAAAATTTATGGTAACAATATTTATTTTTAAATTTATACTTTTCCGCTACACTGAACGTTAACATTTAAGTGAAGAAATGAATTTATAAAATGTTACTCGACTTAAGACTTTATAATTATTTCCTTTTAAACAAAAGTTTTGTTATAAAACTGTTGTTTGGAACAAGATTGTTATCAGAAAAGGACAAATGGCGTCCTTTCCGAACTCAAGAAAGGACAAGGACAAAAATCTACAAAAAACGACTGTCCTTTTCATAAAAGGACGGTTGGCAACCCTATCCATACTACGCACCGCTGTCCCCCTGTTGAAGAGGGGGGCCAGGTACCTTGGGCGGAAGGCGTTACAAACAGGTTTTAACCCGGCAGAAGACATAATGGGGGCACTAAGCCTAAAGAAGCTCTAAAAAAACATTTAAAACGTACAAGGGATGAAATCATCAAAGATGCAAAGAGAAAAATGCATGGCGGCGGAAAGAAGAGATCTGCCAGGAAGAAGGGGTTAACAGCGCGTGGCGGAAAGAAGAGATCTGCCAGGAAGAAGGGGTTACCATCACGTGGCATTAAACGTAAAAGTAAACCAAAAATAAGTGCTCTAAGCGCATGAAACCTATGACTGATCATTTTTTAACTGATATAAGCTGAGGACACTACTCTCACGAATCATAGGTTGACTAATACTTGTCGTGGAAGGTGGTACTATTTCTGACTCGTCATGGCACGTTTCATCCATCCGTGTAGTTCACAATGCTGTAAATCGGAACTGTCCCTCTTTGATATGCCCCCCACTCAGGTCTCTATTGAGCATAGTGACTTTATTACAATTAACCCATTAAACACAATTAGTTCACCCAGTGCCCCTATAGAATTCGTGATACCCAGCTCCATGTGCGGTAAGTTCACCGCCATCAATTCACCGCGGGAGAGTTCACCACCATCAATTCACCGCGAGGTAAGTTCACCGCGAGGTAATTTCACCGCGAGGTAAGTTCACCGCGAAGTAATTTCACCGCAAGATAAGTTCACCGTAAAATGAATAAAATTAAAAAGAATTTTTTAACTTAACAAGAATTTAATATAGGGTTTAGCAACACTATTTAAAAACATTAAAATATAATTAGGACAAAAATTAAAAAAGTATTTAATTTTTATTTAGCCACAAAATTTAAAAACAAATAATATATAATTAGGAAAAATATTTAACCACATTTAATTTTTATTTAGCCATAAAATTTAAAAACAAATAATATATAATTAGGAAAAATATTTAACCACACTATTTAAAAACATTAAAATATAATTAGGACAAAAATTAAAAAGTTAGGTTAGGTTAGGTTAGGTTAGGTTACCTAACCTAACCTAACCTAACTTTTTTAATTTTTTGCCCTAATTATATTTTAATGTTTTTAAATAGTGTGGTTAAATATTTTTCCTAATTATATATTATTTGTTTTTAAATTTTGTGGCTAAATAAAAATTAAATGTGGTTAAATATTTTTCCTAATTATATATTATTTGTTTTTAAATTTTGTGGCTAAATAAAAATTAAATACTTTTTTAATTTTTGTCCTAATTATATTTTAATGTTTTTAAATAGTGTTGCTAAACCCTATATTAAATTCTTGTTAAGTTAAAAAATTCTTTTTAATTTTATTCATTTTACGGTGAACTTACCTTGCGGTGAAATTACTTCGCGGTGAACTTACCTCGCGGTGAAATTACCTCGCGGTGAACTTACCTCGCGGTGAATTGATGGCGGTGAACTTTCCTGTAAACCCCAGCTCAGGCCCTTACTTTTTTGACCCAAGCTGCATGCACATATATGCTAAACTGCGTATAGCCCATTCTGATGGATCGGACTGCGATGATAGCTACTCTGCCTACCCTGAAACCAACTTCTTACACTCCATATTCAGCCAGTGTAAGGTGTATTTAAACCAGGTTAACATCTCGGCAGGTACGGGGTACTACCACCTACGAGCCTATCTGGAAAATGTCCTCAACTTTTCAAAAGAATCGAAGGAAACCTTTTTAATAGCCGAGGGGTATTACCACACTAAAGATGAAAATGGAATAAAGGGTAAATTTAAAAATTCTAAAAAAAAAATATATGAATGTTTTGGACGCCTGCATACAGACTTCACATTCCAGGAGAAGTTGCTTATGAACGGGGTGGATATGAAGTTGAAGCTTACCCGCACGATTCCTGAGATCTGCATAAATCTGGGGTCTGATCAAGAAGATGGCGCGAAACCCGTTGTGATACACATCATGGAAACGTATTTGCGTATACGCCGTGTGAAATTAAGCTCCCCGAAACAAATAGAAATTGAGAAAGACTTAATACACGCCACAGTAAAATACCCAATTAACAGGATACAGATAAAACTGCACACGTTCCCCGAAGGGCTGGCGTCGAAGCAGCTAGAAAACGTCGCCCTAGGCGTCCTACCTAAAAGGATATTAATTGGCATGCAGGACCACGCCTCGACGAATGGAAAATATAAAAAGAGTGCCTTTAAATTCGAGAATTTCGGCCTTAAAAATATTACTCTACACGTAAATGGAGTTGCTCTGGGAGGGACATTGAATACGGACTACTCAAAAGATGCTGTGTTCCCGTTCTGCGCGAGAGCATATAGTAGTCTGGCTCATAATACAGGCGCCTATGACGAGCTTGGTTTTGGTGTAACGCAGAAAGAGTTTGTCGAAGAATTTAACATTTATTCATTTGATATTACGCCGGACTTGTCGGCTGGCACAGATACGCATTTAAGCCCATGGCAGAGTGGGAATATCTCAGTTAGGTTGGAATTTACCAAGCCTATAGACGCGCCTATAAGTGTACTAGTTTACCTCGAGGCACAGGGAATAATAGAAGTTGATCGTTTCAGGAACGTTGTCACAGACTTTTAGAATGGATGCGCGTACACTCCAGAGAGTGATGAAAAGTGACCGTTTCGCGCGCTCAAAATTTATCGGAGTGTTCGCGAAGAATGAAATATTAACTCTGCCAAGTACAAGAAACTGGTACGGGGTTATCGTTAACACTGACATTGTGAGGGGTGAGGGGATTCATTGGTTTGCAATCTATTTTAAAAATAGGGAAAGAATGTACTGTTTTGATTCACTCGAATTTCCGCCATGGAATGATTCGGCAATTGTGAAGGTTATAGCCCAACTAGGGGTGCCTGAGATTATTTGGTCCCCATATCGTTTCCAAGGATATTATACTGAAACATGTGGAATGTATTGCATTTTATTTCTCACGCACATGTCACGTTGGAAGAGTTTTATGAATTTTTAAAAATTATTCGATTTGTGCGACACAAATATGAACGATAAAAGTGTATGCAAACAGATAAGAAAAAGGTTCCCATATGTTAACACACCCTGTAATGTGTAAGGTGTATATATATATTGTGTAAAGCTGTATATACATTTGTAACTGTAGCCATTAAGACTTATGTAACGGATACTGATACCGTTTTGTACATGTTTTCTGCTATTTAATAAATGAAAATATATTGCGTTTTGTTCTTAACCTCAAAAATACGTACATTATCTCCTCGATGACGTGGCACTCGCTGGACCGAATGTGCGCCAATACCTCAACTTCTGTATTCATATCACTGGGCTGGCTGGGCGGTGAAGCCCCGATTTCATTTATCACCCTTTCATCAAAAGTAGCCATAATACGGCCTAGCTCGGATTCGGTCCTGTAATTAAAATAGAGATTAATGTCACGAAATTGAATGCAGATAAATCGTTTTGCGTCCAACAGCCACGTTGGCTTAACGAGAATTTTTTGTCAAAACTCCAATATATATATATATATATATATATATATATACATACAGTATATATATATATATATATATATATATATATATATATATATATATATATATATATATATATATATATATATGCAGATATATTCGCGATGGAAAAAGACAAAAACAAAGGGATTAATTTTTATGTTGTACCGTGTGACCACAAAAGTTGTCCCTGTTTTTAATCGCTTATTACTCAGTCATTATTGCAGCTTCACAAATGAAATAAAAAGCATTCGAAAGAGAACATTTTAAAGTTTTAATTTATTCTACATGTGTTCAAAGTGACGTCCCTGGACATTCTTACATTTCACACAACGGGAAAGGAAGTTATTTATTACATTTTCCAAAACGCTGCATTCAATGGACTGTACACTCTCTACCACCGCTTGCTTTAATTCTTCGATAGAGGATGGCTCTTGCTTGAATACGTTGTCCTTGACAAATCCCCAGAGAAAAAAGTCCATAGGTGATAGATCGGGAGATCTTGCGGGCCAGGGAAACTGCGAGCGATGAGAAATGAATCTTTATTCAAAAAATCTTGTTAAACATTCCAGTGATTGCCTAGTTGTGTGGGCTGTTGCTCCGTCTTGCTGAAACCACTTGTTACTGCAGTTTTCTTGGTCAAAAACAGTGTTCAGCATTTCTACTTATCTTTCTCAAGTTACTGAAAGCGGTCTCCTTGTCTCTGGGTCCTCAAAAAAGTAAGGACCATAAACCTTGCTGCTACTCAAACCACACCAGACAGTAACTTTTGGTGAATGCAGAGGTTTCTCCAAGTGTATATTTGGCTTGTTTTGTGACCAACACCGGTAATTCTGTCTGTTGATGAACCCATTGAGATAGATGTGGCATTCATCACTGAATATTATGTCACTTAATCTTATCTGGTTTTGTTCAATTATTGTTTCAATGCGTTCACAAAACATCAAACGACGCGGTAGTCTTGTTCGCTAAGCTGTTGCAAACACATAATTCTGAATGACTTCATTCTCAAATCCAACGTGATTATTTTCCGAATGCTCTCCCGTTTGATTCCTGTCACAGCTGATAGTCGTCTCACAGATTTCTTGTCCGTTTCAAGCTGATTTGCGACTGAATCAATGTTTTCAGCGGTTCGCACACATTTGCTGCGCCCAGAGTTGCCTTTATGCATGTTCTTCATTGAGCCGCGATGTTTCCATTTTGCGAAAATCCTGCGAATCGTTTTACGATCTATGGTCCTTTGCTGACCGTATTGTCGTCTGAAAGACCGTTGGGTAGCAACTACCGAGCCATGTTTGATCATCTCTTCTGCGATGAAAACACGTTGCATGTCCGACAAATAACCCATGATTGTGGTGGATAAAACTTTCATTTTTTTATAAGTACTGATTTCGTATCCAGGATATCGAAAAAATTAAATAAAACTTTTAAATATTCATTTTCGAAAGCTTTTTATTTAATTTGTGAAGCTGCAATAATGACTGAGTAATAAGCGATTAAAAACAGGGACAATTTTTGTGGTCACACGGTACAAAAAAATCAGAATAAACGGAAATTAGGCTACCAATTATAAACGAGAAAATACATCTTTAAATTATCGAGAAAAATATTATTGAATCTCCACCATATATATATATATATATATATATATATATATAATTATATTACATACATTTATATATATATATATATATATATATATATATATATATATACACATACATTTATATATATATATATATATATATATATATATACATATATCGGCTATTGATTGGTGGCGTAGAAAACGCAGTTTAATAATAAACAGGAACACCAGAGAAAAAATAAACATCTTTCAAGGTTTAATAGTACCAACGTTTCGGAATGCACTAATTCCATCTTCAGGGCTAAAACAATAAAATGCCAAATCACATACAAAATACAAACTGCTTAATAACAATTTAAAATAAAGTTAAAGATTATAAAAAGTAGCTAAGAAAATGTAAAACATTAAAACAAAAAGGTAAATAAATGTGAAGTTAAAAAAATACAGTTATAAAAAGTAGCTAGGAAAAATATAAAAGCATTAAAACTGAAAGGTAAATAAAATAAAATAAACTAGTACCTTAACCAAAACATAGCAGATCTACCGATGATTCGTCAGAATTTAGGTCTGGTTTTAGTTTATAAATAAACAAAGATTCCATAATTTTTAGCTTAAGGTCAGAACTTCCGGCAGGAAGTACGGCGAAATTAGACTGTGAAATTGGGTGGTTACTGTTGTGCGAGTGATTACGTATGAGAGAATTAGGTGGTTTGCCAAGAGGTAAATTTGCACGGACCGATTTACCGAGATGTTCGTAAATCCGGGATTTTAAATGTCTTTTAGTTTTACCTATATATGACCCCATACAGTGGTCACACTTGTATTGGTAAACTATGGATGACTTAAGAAGTGTAGGAATAACATCCTTGTATTTAAATAAATGGTAAATCGATTTAGACGGGGTGAATATAATTTTTAAACATAGTCGTGGGTAGAACTCCTTGAGCAATTTTAAAAGTTTGTTTCTAATGTTAAAACTTGAGGTTCCCATATAAGGCAAAGTGAAATACAGGATATCTTTGGGGACTGTAATTATGTCTCTAGTTGTAGGGTTTATTAGTCTATTTAAGGTTCTGCCTATTGTAGTCTCCACCAGTCTAGAAGGGAAATTATTCTTGGTAAGGAGTTTTCGGATGAAATCTAGTTCATTGTGTAGTTTAAAGTAATCTGAACAGATATTGAAAGCTCTACTGGTCAGAGATGAAATTAAATTTCGTTTGAAACCTAAAGGGATAAAGGAAGAAAAGTTCGTAGTAAGATTGGTGAATGTCGGCTTTCGGTAAACGGAAGTTTCAAAAGAGGAATTAGTTTTTATTATCTTAATGTCCAAAAGGACAGAGAGCTATTAGATTCAACTTCTGAAGTAAATTCAATATTAGGGTACTTAGAATTAAGGTAATTACGAAACAAAGGGATATGGTCTGGTGATTTGAACAGGAGAAAAGTGTCATCAATATATCTTCTATAAAAAACCGGTTTGAAGTTGGAAGGACACTCATTCAGCCTTTTGACTTCATGATGACAAAGAAACGCGTTAGCTAAGGTGGGACCAAGAGGCAGACCCATTTGAACACCTTTAGTCTTTTTAAAATATTCACCGTTGAATATAAATATAAGGTCTTCCACGGAAAATTTTAGTAGTTCTTACATTTGACCTCTATTGAAACCCTGCACAGTATCAGTATTATTAAAAAGATTGTCAATACATATATCAATAGTTTCTGCAACAGGCATATTGGTAAAGATTTTACATCAAAGCTAGCCATTGTGTAAGAATTATTATTTAATGAGGTAATTTCTCTAACGAAAGAAAAAGAATCCCGTACTGTATACAAATTTCGAAAAAACAACCAAAAAAACAAAAAAAAGTTTTGGTGATAGTAAGGGAACCAAGAATTTTGAAAGGTTATAACTAAAATTTCCTAGTGCCGATAAAATTGGCCTAAGTGGGCAATTAGGTTTGTGTATTTTAGGGAGTCCATACATAATACCTGGGCTGGATCCAGAAACAAATAATTTAGAAAAAACTGTGTCTGAGATTATATTATTAGATTTAAGTTTTCTAAGAAACCTATTAATTTTATTTTCCTCTTTTAAAATTAAAGCAAAAATGTCACCAGTTACTTTGGTAAATCTAGTTGCATCATTTAAAGTACCTAACATTTTATCGACATAAACATTCCTTTGTAACCACCAATGACTTGTCCAAAGACAGATTTCTTAGACTTTGAAACTCTTCCACCTCCATATTAGGTCTATTGCCAGAAGGGTTAAAAGCATAAAATGAAGTAAAAGCTAAATTACGTAAATTATTAGATAAAGAGTTAAAACCTTTACTATGTGGGTCAAAGAATGAATGTTTAAAAAGGTCCTTAAAAAATAACTCAATGTTGAGGAAATTATCGTAAAAATTAAGCTTCTTTGGAGTAAGAGAGAATTTCAGGACTTTACAAAGGACAGATTTTTTAATATCACTGAGAACTTTGGAAGAATAATTAAAGATGAGATCATTAGCTGCTAGATTATTAATCGCATTATATCCTAATTTTGGGAGTTTCCTGTTCTGAACAAAATTCACCCTTGCAATACATTTCAAATTGCCCGTCTGAATGACGTTCAAAAGATATGTTGAATCTATACCAGACACCAGAGACTTAAAATCACAAGTAGATCCCGATTACATAACCCTTGTTTGGGGTGCCTTGCAACAAAGGGGGGTTGGCACTATGGGGGGTGGGGGCTTGAAACAAAGGGGGTGGGGTTGCAACAAAGAGGGTGGGGGTTGGCACCAAGGGGGTGGGGGTGCCAGCAAGGAGGTGGGGGTGGCACTCTTACAACATTAATCAACTTTTGCAATTGCATTGCACTCATACATTTTGCGCCCATTCTACTTATAAGGACCACACGTTCAAAAATGACCTTTCATTCAGTTTCTTTCTTTGGAACATTCTAGAAGATAATTGAGATGTGGCATCTTAGTTTTGAACATTCTAGAAAATACTTGAGATATGACAACACTATTAGTTTGCTTGTCAGCCTGAAGCCACTCAAATTTTACGTCAGTGTGCCATTTCGCAGCATCAT
Organism: Bathynomus jamesi; assembly: GCA_023014485.1. NCBI lineage: Eukaryota > Metazoa > Arthropoda > Malacostraca > Isopoda > Cirolanidae > Bathynomus > Bathynomus jamesi. Next base: position 528,070 of record JAJOZX010001186.1, on the reverse strand, counting down.
AAAAGGAGGTGAGTGCTTGATTTATGGATCTGTCGTGACATTTGTTTCAGTCTGCCGATAGTGTTACTATAATATATATATATGTGTTAACCCCTCCGTCTATGGCCCTGAGTCGGTTCGGAATCGACGGGGGTGCTGGTTAGGAGGCAAGCAACGGATATTTCTTCTATAACATTCTAATTCTTTTCGGTCGCCTCTTGTCAAACTCTTGGCTACAGACTCGCCAGACTGTTATGCCGATATCTTCTATGGTGCTTGGGTTGTCTCTTAATTTGGGCAAAGGGTCGCCACTCTGTTAATTCTTCTCTTTCTATAATACTCTGATACTTTCTCTGATACTAAAATTATCGACTTTTCTTTTATAACTTGTCGACTTAACTGACTGAGTTCCTGAAGAGAACAAGGCTCGAAGGAAAAAGATAAAAACTTCTTTTACTGAAATTTACTTCTTAAAAATTTACAGTTAGTTCTCTGAATTTACAGAGGTAGAGGTTCGACCTCTTTCGACCATGGCTCAGGCCGGAATCTAAAAAGTTAAGAAGGCAAGGGGCCTCTGCCCCCTCCTCGCAGCAAGGCTGCTAACAAGGAGTCGTAATGAAGTGCTAATATGAAGTCTAATGCAGAAGTGCAATGAAGAAGAGCAATAATGAAGAAGTCCAATGAAGAAGTGCCGTAATTTTACAAGTACATGTATAATATGAACTTAAATGTTTTGGGTGAGGACATTTGAAGGTTAAATTTCCCCCCTTTTTAAACACATGATCAGATGTTTTGAAAGATTTTAACTAAAAATAAAAAAAAAATAAAAATAAAAACTAATTTGTATTTTTCGCCGAGTCTACATTTATGAAGGCGATATCATTTCGTAATAGTACACATAAGTACAAATTAAGTACACGACTGAGTACGTATTAATTTTGGTTCATTACAATTACGATTACAATTATGGATTACTTCACATTCGCTTATGATTGTTCATTACAGTTCTATTAAAGTACATTCTTACATTATAAATTAAATCATTACATTTAATTACAGTTTCATTGAGGTACATTACAAGTTATTATTAATTACAGTTTCATTAAAGTACATTACGTTATATTAAATTAAAGTATTACAGTTAATTACAATTAAACAGTTACTATAACTTTGTTTTGTTTTTTTACAGTGTTTCATATTAATAGACAATTTAGATGTTAGAAATATAATACAAAGCACATGGCACATACGAGATAATTTATTTACGAAATAATATGCTATAATATGTTATGAATTTGAAATCAGAGCGAACGGAGATATTTTATCTTTGAGGCGCTCGATTCTGTCGTAGTGAGTGGAATTTTATAACTTAACTCAGCATTTTTGAGTTCAATGCGGGAGGTGATATAGTTAAAAATAAAAATGAAAATAAAACGTAAAAAGAATATATGTACGTAATCATGATCGTCAATAGACATGTACGACTGCACACAGTAGTGTACACTAGGGTGTGTTTATGGTATATGGTGAAAAATGCGAAATGAAAATGCAAGGGAGCGGAACCCTTTATTTTGTGAGGATACATGAGAAAACAGAACAGGCAAAATTTCTTTGTAATCCAACAACATTTAAAGGTTGCCCACAGCTGATAGGTATTTTCAATTTATAGGGCAATGGAAATTTTAATTCTCAGTTTAAATGATAAATTGCATCTCCAATAAGTATTCAGAACAAATATATCGTGTGAGTATATTCACTAAATTCATAATTAACGATTAAAGTACATGACACCTCGAGTGTTGGCGTTCATTTTTTCATCAAAGTGGCTTTGGAGGCTGTCGGCAAGACTTTACGATGTTCTTCGACGATTTGAATCATGAACTGCATCTGCTCTTCATTCCGAGTCCTTCCAGCCTTCGTGAATTCTTGAATCAATGCTATGCCTCGCTCTGCTGCATCATTCACTACATTTAAGGAATCCACCCTGATCTTTGCTGAACCAAAGCTGGTGTTGTTTTCCCAGTTTGATGGATCCTCTTGCAGGAAATCGACCGGAAGATCTAGAAGGGTGAACAGATTGTACGTATTGGAAGAGCAAAAGTCTGCCAGGGTCTTTCCTCTTGGATCTGGAATCCAGACTCGTCGGGGGGGGGGGAGCTTCTGACCCTTCAACGGAATTCATATTCTCTACCATTTTCCGCTTCTCATCATCATCGACTGCAGGATCGAATAGTGCAAGGCCCACGTTTACCTCATTGAGGTACCAGAGATGCCGATTAAAACTCTTGTACCCAGCGGCGTTGGTGTTTTGCAACTTTTGAAGGAGGGCTAAGTCGCTTCGTGGAGCGCTTGCTGCTTCCCTTGCTGAAAACCACGGAAGGACGTAATCTTGAGCAACGAAGAGACAGAAGTCCCGCAACCCAGAAATCAGGCGGTCATTGCTGCTTGCTCCACGAGATGTTGAAGGACATTGGTTCATGTGCATCGTGAACTGGTATCTGAACATCCAAATCTTGAAAGAGTAAATTCCACGCGCCATCCACCGTGCTCGGTGCAAAGCCCCTGGAGCCATGAACACAGGACTCCGACGTCCGTGAGGTACTCCTCCCAAGAAAATGACTACAAGTTCAAGAAGCTCTTTGTAGTCATCTCTGGGATGCTTCACTTTCAGAAGGTCATTTGCTTCATGAATCATCTTCTCGGCCCAGGGACTGATCACTGCAGCCGTGTCCTCTTCGTCCGCGGCAGTGGAGTATTCATTCAATTTCAGTTGCGGCCAAACATTACGGAAGCTCTGGAAAATCGTAATCTCAGGTCCTTTGGAAAGGTCTCCAACAAGGAAAGAAAATACTGCTTCAAGCAGCAGTTCCAGCACGTGATGTCGACACGCAAAGTAAATCATTTCACGCCCGAGAGCCTGCTCTACTCGCGCACACACTCCTCCATGGATGCCGGTGTTGGTGGCTGTCGTGTCAAAGCAAAGAGCTTTGATCTTCTGGCCAAAATCCCAGTTTTCGATGGTTTCGATGATGACGATTGCTGTCCTTTCTGCCTTGGAGTCTGGGAGTTTGGGGATGGCTAGAATCTTGCTCATCCATCCCCGGTAACTAAGATGGCTAAATGGTCGATTTTGTCTCTTCCCATTAAGTCTGCCATAAGTTTTCCATCCCAGTGAAGAACAAGAGGGCATTCAGGCTTGTAGGAAGCTCTCACCTCTGCTTCGTGGGCTGATCTGTACCTGGATCTGCTGGCCCGAATAGCACTTGGACTGAGGCACATCTCACTTATGTCCTGACCCATTTGCATGCCAAAGGGGATGAGAACACGAGCAGCTGCCCTGTCGCTCATCCGCGTGCGGTCCAATGCCGCAGCGACCTCCGAACTGATTGCCGTCGTCCCACGGCGATGTTTTGGAGCCGACGATGTAACTGGCTTTCTTTCGGGACTTGTTTCCTCACTTGATGACGCTGACGATGAGGTTTCCATAACAACGGTAGCAGAGATTTCTTCCATTTCCTGCACATGCCTGTCTTTCCGCTTCAATTCCTGAGCAGTTCTTTCTTGGGCCCTTGCGACTTTTTGGCAATCTTCTTGTCGACATTTCCAATCCTTCCTCTCCGACCCTCCTCCCTTTGAGCAAGCAGGAAGTCCTTGTCCTTCTGAATTTTGATAAGATTTAGGGCATTTTGGTGACCAATGTCGAAAAGGTTGTTCAAGCTTGACCTGAACGCAGCCTGGTTGTCCAAATTGGTCTTCGTTTTCCGCGAAATTCTCTTCTTCAAACCCTGCCATTCGTCATGCAATTTCCGGACGTGCTTCTTGACGTCGTGCGGATGTTTCGTCGGTAAACCTTCTGTCACCCAGATTTCAATGATGGCTTGTGATGTCGAGAACACACTCTCAGCTAAGGATTTCTTCTCTTCATTGTGGAGATGGAAAAGGTACTTCAATACATCACCTCTTGAAGGTAATTGCTGACCGGCAATAGTAGGACTTGATGACCCCACAAGCCAGATTGATTTCTTCGATCTTGTACATGCCGCCATCGTTCACCAGTTATCTGTGAATAAGACAAAACAGTGAAATTGGTAAGTTAATTTAACCCATTCATGGATAAAGTACCTCAGGAAAATGTGTAGAAATAAGCCACCCTCTTTGTAACCGTAATCTGTGTTCAAACAATGATTGGTTGATAACCCATGAACACAATATGTATTAAAATTATAATAATTTTGCGAAATCATGCATACATAACCATTTACAGTATATCCAATCCATATATAAATTTAAAATAATCTACGGTACACTACACTATTTCACTCAGACGATGCGAAAAAAGATGATTGCAATACGCTGAAGCAGAGAGCGTCCAAAATTTTATACGCATAAAAATTAAACCTTATAACTATTTTTGGAAACAAAAATATTGCCGGTAAAACAAGTCATTATACTTACAAACAATTCATAATACCATCCATTACAGTGCTAAGTAAAAAAAACGTTTGAAATATATGAATTATTTAAATAACACTTACCGTTATGAGAACTGTGATGCTTCTTGGCCACCATTACGTAAATGCATGAAAGACGTGAGTAATTAAGAGAAAACGATTTAGAATTAAAGAAAATTCATTTGTTGGTATACTGAAGTAAAGAAATATGGATTATCAGAACGCAATTGACAAATGCAATTTCTAATTTTGGGGACGCTGTGTATCAATGGGTTAATAAACACGAAGTGACTTAAAAAGGGTGCATAAATAAATGAGCATATGGGTAAAACTTTGGGGTCTTTGGGCAACCTCTAAATATTTGATGATTTTCCAAAAAAATCATGTGCTTTATTTGCTCCCGGAACCTCATCATTTGCGGGGTTCCGTGACCCGAAATTCACATTTTCAATTTTTAAAAGCACCCTAGTGTACACATATCATTCGTCACACAATAGGTTGTGTGCGTAATATAGACACGAGTAAACATAGACTGATAAGTTGATAGGGCATAAGTAGACAATAGGTAGATGAATGAATAAGTAATAAAATTAATAAAGGATAGCGGTCAAGAAAGAACATAAATGTAAGAATGAGTATGGTTGAATAATGAGTATGGTTGAATAATGATATTTATACTACATAACACCACAACATTATTACTAAAGAATTTACCATACATTGAATACGGAAGATGTCCAAATACTAAGAACGTGATTCAGTGTACAAAGTATGGGAAACGTAAAGAGAACAAAGTTATTTTGTGACGTCATAGTGTATAAGTCATTATTAGAAAAGATGAATTGGAGAAATACAGTAATGAATAAAGAAGTATAAATCGGAATTCTATCCAAAAACTCGCTTAGGCGATTTTGGTTTCTTATGTAAAAATGAACATTCAACATAAAACTATGCGAACATAAGTTCTGCATGAAGACAATGAATCCATATAATGATGGTGTAGGAATTGTTCATTGTTCACTTTTTACAGTATTTCCCCCCCTAAAATGGTATTAATACAATAATATAATACAATATAATACAATTGAGAAAATAACATCGTAAGTAATTCAAGTTAGGTGACGACATTCTTTTTTACAATACAAGTTTTATACAGAACAAGTGAGTTATTATATAATATAAAAGAATTCAAAGATTAATACTTTAATTTTAGACAAACAATTAAGCTAGACAAAGAATGATATTGTTAAATTTTTTTACAAAATTTTTTATTTTTCTGTGGGAAAAATTATGTACATAATGAATAGAGTAAAAGGGAAAACTATAAATTTTAAAGTTCATGGATTTTCAAGGTTACCATGATAGTACAATTCGTAACTAATTTTATTGACTATTGTAGGTAAAAAATCGAATTACGTAATGGATAATGTATAGACCTGTGGTCTAGTGTGTATTTGGGTGTATTAGGTGCAAAGTGTGTATTTTACAATTTCGAGGGACAGATTAGCTGATAGGATTGTTCAAGTAACTGAATATTCAATGATGTTAGCATAAGGTTTGTATATATATATATATATATAGTGTGCATACATGCATTTTTATTGACTGTTGTAGGTACAAATCGAATTACGTAGTGGATGATGTATAGACCTGTGGTCAAATGTGTATTTATGTTTATTGGGTACAAAGTGTGTATTTTATAATTTCGAGACACAGATTAGCTGAGAGGATTGTTAAATTAACTGTATAAATGCATGAGCGAGAATTTATATAAAGTAAGCAATAATTATTATGTATTATGATGATAATGTTTGCATACGCGTTTTAAAGCAAAAGTGACTGGAGGGACGGAACGTAAATTAATTCGAATGTGTCAAAAGTAATAAAATTCAATTAGGATTATAGATTTTACATAATTAATCAGTTACACGTATAAGGTAATTAAAAAAACGAACTTAGAGGACCTTACAGTTAATGAAAGTAGATCTCACGGTTTTAAAATTGAATTTTGACACACAATTAATTTCGACTACTAAAATTCATAGCCATATACTGTAGTATTCTTAAAAATAAAAAAACACAACTTAACATAAATGGAGGTTATGTTCCATAGTACTAAAGAGGATTTAACCATGGTTGAACCATTTCTCCGGTTGACACTGGGTTCAACTGGGTTTTTTTTTTTTTTTTTTTTTTTTTTTTTAAATAAAATAAAAAAACAAAGTTTGGAGTACGACATTCGGGGGAATTGAGTGACTAAGCGGGGGGTATAAATCTGAAATTGACAATTACATCTTTCGTGAGCACTGCTCTTTTTTTTTTTTTTTAAAAAGATTGCTTGTCACACTACTTAGAACAAAAAAGAAAAAGAGTTCAACAAACGGAGGGACGGCATGTTCCTCATATACATTACAATAATTACCAAAATCGTTACAAACAATTGTAAAAACTATTTTGGTTACAAATAATGAATTACATAACTATATATTTATATACGTAAAACTGGCATGAAAAGAAAAGACAAATCGGTCAATTTCCTTCTTACAACAAAACAAAGAAAGGTTAACTAAAGACGCAAACCGGTCAAATCTGGTTGAATTTAATTCTCTTTTACAGCACAAAAAAAAGGTTGAATTAAATTCTTAAATTACATTTTCTTAAATTAAATTCTCTTAAATTACAAAGAAAAAGTTGAATTCAATTGACTGCATTGAAATAACTTGGGACTCGAAATAAAAATGACTTGGAATAAAACTCTCTGACTTCAAATAAAACTCTCTGACTTCAAATAAAACTGACTTGGAATAAAACTGACTTGAACTCTATCAAGTATTCTGAACCTAACTTGAACGCTTGTCAAGTATTCTGAAACTTAAACTGTCTAACTTGAACGCTTGTCAAGTATTCTGAAACTTAAACTGTCTAACTTGAACGCTTGTCAAGTATTCTGAAACTTAAACTGTCTAACTTGAACGCTTGTCAAGTATCTTGAAACTTAATCTGTCTAACTTGAACGCTTGTCAAGTATCTTGAAACTTAAACTGTCTTGCACTTGAACTGCTATCAAGTGAAGATTAACTGAAAATGGAAAATGCCTGCACTTGATCTTTATCAAGTGGAGACGATTAACCTCTGTTTTGGTTGACCCTCTTGGTGCAACCTTCTGACTTCAAAAACTGACTTCAAAAAATGACTTCAAAAAATGACTTAAAAAAAATGACTTCAAAATTACTTCAAGTATCTTTATAAATCTCTGGGGTTTGGTTGTCCCTTTTGGTTACAACCAACTGAAACTGTCTGAAAACTGAAAATGGAACTTGAAACTGCTTCAAGTAACTCTATAACTCTATAAACTCTCTATAAACTCTCTCTCTCTCTTAATTTGCAAGTCAATTCAATTCAATAATTTGAAAAAAATTTGCAAACAAAAATATAAAATGTAAACAACATTTCACTCTAATGTACGGGAGGGTACATAAAATAAAATAATTCTATACTGAATATAATAGTGAAAATAACTGTGACAATTGACTCTGTGACAATTGACTCTGTGACAATTGACTCTGTGACAATTGACTCTGTGACAATTGACTCTGTGACAATTAACTCTGTGGCAATTAACTCTGTGGCAATTAACTCTGTGTTAAAATTACTGTTTCAATAAAAACAAATGTATCACTGGTGTATGGAATGTTCAGTGTTTCTTGTGAATTCTGACTTGATACTCATTATTAACTGTTAATAATAGTGACTTTTCAAATGTTTATAAATTACTTAAAAAAACAAAATGTACTTAACAAAATTTTCTATGGGGAAATCCTTGAAACGTGTCCTGAAGACGTCTTGCTGGCTACTTCTTCTTGGATGAAAACTAGGCGTGGAGAACTTGGAGTCGTGACACACCGGTTCAAGGGTGGATGTTACGAACTAGAAGTCGTGACACGCCGGTCAACTGGTTTTATCCTGATGCAGGGTAATTTCTATCTTGGCCAAAGAGTGGCCTCTTCTTAAAATCTTCTTCTTCTAATCCTGGTAGTAGGGTCGCCAAATGTTAACCCCTCCGTCTATGGCCCTGAGTCGGTTCGGAATCGACGGGGGTTCTGGTTAGGAGGCAAGCAACGGATATTTCTTCTATAACATTCTAATTCTTTTCGGTCGCCTCTTGTCAAACTCTTGGCTACAGACTCGCCAGACTGTTATGCCGATATCTTCTATGGTGCTTGGGTTGTCTCTTAATTTGGGCAAAGGGTCGCCACTCTGTTAATTCTTCTCTTTCTTTAATACTCTGATACTTTCTCTGATACTAAAATTATCGACTTTTCTTTTATAACTTGTCGACTTAACTGACTGAGTTCCTGAAGAGAACAAGGCTCGAAGGAAAAAGATAAAAACTTCTTTTACTGAAATTTACTTCTTAAAAATTTACAGTTAGTTCTCTGAATTTACAGGGGTAGAGGTTCGACCTCTTTCGACCATGGCTCAGGCCGGAATCTAAAAAGTTAAGGAGGCAAGGGGCCTCTGCTCCCTCCTCGCAGCAAGGCCGCTAACAAGGAGTCGTAATGAAGTGCTAATATGAAGTCTAATGCAGAAGTGCAATGAAGAAGAGCAATAATGAAGAAGTCCAATGAAGAAGTGCCGTAATTTTACAAGTACATGTATTAACAGAGCTGGGCACTTGCGGCATATTTTGCGGTACTGCGGTACTGCGGTACTACCAAACTACCAAACCGGTACCAAACCGGTACGCGGAAATTTGAATGCGGTAGCGGTACTGCGGTACTTTCAGCGATCCTTTGCGGTACTGCGTTATGCGGTCCCGGTTTGGTAGTTTGGTAGTACCGCAGTACCGCAGTACCGCAAAATATGCCGCAAGTGCCCAGCTCTGCATGTATAATATGAACTTAAATGTTTTGGGGGAGGACAGTTGAAGGTTAAATTTCCCCCCTTTTTAAACACATGATCAGATGTTTTGAAAGATTTTAACTAAAAATAATAAAAAAAATAAAAATAAAAACTAATTTGTATTTTTCGCCGAGTCTACATTTATGAAGGCGATATCATTTCGTAATAGTACACATAAGTACAAATTAAGTACACGACTGAGTACGTATTAATTTTGGTTCATTACAATTACGATTACAATTATGGATTACTTCACATTCGCTTATGATTGTTCATTACAGTTCTATTAAAGTACATTCTTACATTATAAATTAAATCATTACATTTAATTACAGTTTCATTGAAGTACATTACAAGTTATTATTAATTACAGTTTCATTAAAGTACATTACGTTATATTAAATTAAAGTATTACAGTTAATTACAATTAAACAGTTACTATAACTTTTTTTTTTTTTTTACAGTGTTTCATATTAATAGACAATTTAGATGTTAGAAATATAATACAAAGTACATGGCACGTACGAGATAATTTATTTACGAAATAATATGCTATAATATGTTATGAATTTGAAATCAGAGCGAACGGAGATATTTTATCTTTGAGGCGCTCGATTCTGTCGTAGTGAGTGGAATTTTATAACTTAACTCAGCATTTTTGAGTTCAATGCGGGAGGTGATATAGTTAAAAATAAAAATGAAAATAAAACGTAAAAAGAATATATGTACGTAATCATGATCGTCAATAGACATGTACGACTGCATACAGTAGTGTACACATATCATTCGTCACACAATAGGTTGTGTGCGTAATATAGACACGAGTAAACATAGACTGATAAGTTGATAGGGCATAAGTAGACAATAGGTAGATGAATGAATAAGTAATAAAATTAATAAAGGATAGCGGTCAAGAAAGAACATGAATGTAAGAATGAGTATGATTGAATAATGAGTATGGTTGAATAATGATATTTATACTACATAACACCACAACATTATTACTAAAGAATTTACCATACATTGAATACGGAAGATGTCCAAATACTAAGAACGTGATTCAGTGTACAAAGTATGGGAAACGTAAAGAGAACAAAGTTATTTTGTGACGTCATAGTGTATAAGTCATTATTAGAAAAGATGAATTAGAGAAATACAGTAATGAATAAAGAAGTATAAATCGGAATTCTATCCAAAAACTCGCTTAGGCGATTTTGGTTTCTTATGTAAAAATGAACATTCAACATAAAACTATACGAACATAAGTACTGCATGAAGACAATGAATCCATATAATGATGGTGTAGGAATTGTTCATTGTTCACTTTTTACATATATATATATATATATATATATATATATATATATATATATATATATATATATATATATACAGGGCGTCCCAAAAAATGTATACACACTTTAAATACTTATAAAGGCAGTGTTTATTAAAATAAATTTCATTTTCAAAATGTAATAGAATCTACAGACATTATTTAATTGTTTTGTCAACGCCTGTTTTCAAACTGACGTCCGTTCTGGTCCAGGCACTGCTGATAACGCGAAGCAATGGAATCGCAAACATCACGAAACATTTCGTTTGGTATTTGTGTGCATTCTCGTTCAATGGCTGCTCTCAATTCTGCGACTGTTGCAGGTTTTATAGCGTAGACTTTGTCTTTTAAGTATCCCCATAAAAAAGTTTAGTGGTGTGAGGTCTGGTGAACGCGGAGGGTATTCTACGAAACCCCTTCGTCCAATCCACATCCACATCGTGCCAAGTACCACTCGCAATACTCCACTCTTCGGTCCGGATCATCTTCATTAATAGCATGGACTAATCTTGGAATGTAACTTTTCCATTGACAGCGCTTCAAAATGCGTTGGACAGACGATTCTGAAATTTCTACCTCACGACTCGCTTGCCGCACAGATTTTCTTGGACTTTGGTGATACGTTTCCAGTACTCTTTCTTGCTTTGTGGGGCTTGTCGATGTCCGTGGTCTTCCGGAACGCTTCTTGTGGACATTCTGAACAGTTCCATCGGCTTCAAACTTATCTCTAATTCGAGTGATGGTAAGTCGCGTTGGTGGATCTGTTTGAAACTCCCTCCTAAACTGTCTTTGCACTTCAACTGCGTTTTCACACTTCCAGTAGCATTTTAGAATGAATTTCCTTTATTCAAAGCTTAGTCTGACTGCCATTATTAATTCTAATGGGTTTAACTTGGAAAGAAAGAAACATCAATTGAGCTATCAGCTGTTAAAGTATGTATACATTTTTTTGGGACGCCCTGTATATATATGTATATATATATATATATATATATATATATATATTGTTCATTTTTCAGATAAATTGCACAGTGTTATAGAAATAAAGGAATTGAGATTGAAGAAGCTCTGCGTCTTCTTCAGGAAGAACTTGCCTCAGATGATTCAATGGATGAAGAAGACGATGCCGTCGATCAACTGCAGGAGGCAATTCGTCCTATCGAAGAAATGAATGATTCTGATGAGACGGAGGAAGATGAGCCTTTAGTTCTTCAAAATGAGGCTCCATTCAGTAGCACGAACAACACTTTACCTTCTCGTGCGGGTGTCTTATGGACAAAAATTACAGGTGAAAGAGAGAGAGGCAGAACTCCTACTGAAAATGTATTCAAGCAGAAAAGTGGTTCTACACCATATGCATACCAAGATATTGAAGAAAATAGACCTCTTAGTGCATTTCGACTGCTTATTGATGAACCTATGTTACGATCAATTCGAAACTACACTGAAATTCATGGGAAACTAAACGACCCAAGTTTCAGCATTCTTCTTGAAGATTTGGAAAAGTTTTTAGGCCTCCAAATTGCTCGTAGTGTTTTAGTTGCAAATAACACACCCGTGAAACAGTTATGGAATCTAGACTGGGGTCCACCTATATTTCATAAAACAATGAGTAGGAATAAGTTTGAATTGATCATGAAGCACATGAGATTTGACAATATTGGCAGCCACAGAGAAAGAAAACAGGCAGAAAAATTTTGCCTAATTTCTGAAATTTAGAACTCTTTCATAATGAACTGCCAAAAGTGCTATGTACCAAACTTTGATCTTACTATTGATGAACAACTCTTTCCATGCAAATCTCGATGTCCATTCATTTAGTACATGGCATCAAAGCCAGATAAATTTGGAGTAAAATTTTGGTTTCTGGTGGACGCAAAGTCGAAATACCTTTGCAATGGAAAACCATATTTGGTAAAGATCCTGCTCGTAATGCTGCTGCACATGATCTTCCAGCTGATGTTTGTTTATCACTCATGAAGCCATACTTGAAGAAAAGTTATCATGTAACCACGGATAACTTTTTTACCAGTTTACAAATTGGCTGAGAAACTCAAAGCTGAAAAAACAACTCTTCTTGGTACTATCAGAAGACAGAGACGGGAAGTTCCTGATGGAGAAGCTATATTGAAAGGAAAGCCACTTTATTCATCTGCGATATATAAATCACCATCGGACTGCACTCTGACCATTTATAAAGGTAAGAGATCCAAAAATGTTTATCTTCTTAGTTCAATGCACAAATCCGTTGAAATAGATGAATCTCACCGCAAAAAGCTACCAGAGACAGTGCAGTACTATAATTCAAGCAAAATAGGTGTAGATATTCTTGACCAAATGGCCCGGTACCACACCAGCAAAACTGGATCTAGGCGATGGCCAATGGCGGTTTGGTTCAATATTCTTGACTTGGCTTGCATAAATGCATGGATTGTATACCGTGAAGTTACTGGATCCAGAGTCTGACGCCGACAGTTTCTGCTTGATCTAATAACTGAACTGTGTAAGACAAAGGCAGCCGTAGGTTATGATAAAATGGAGCTTGGCGAACCAGAGCAAGTTGCTCAGAGCCCAGCGCTTAAACGCCGTCAATGTTAAGTGGAATCCTGCAGAAACAAATCCACGTACAAATGCAGAGCATGCGGCAAGGTATGCTGTGGCACTCATTCAGGACATAAAGAAAAAGTCACTGTTGTTAGGTGCACGAATTGTATGTAAAATGTTTCAAATAAATGTTCTGTTCAAGCGTACCAATTGTATGTAGAATGTTCTAAATAAATGTTTTTTTTGTAAAATGTTTCAAATAAATGTTCTCTTTGTAAAATGTTTCAAATAAAGCTATGATTTTAATAAAAATAAAAATAAATTAAAATTAATATAAATAATAAAAATAAATAAATAAAAATAAATAAAAAATAATAAGTAAAAAAAATCCAGCTTAGCGGTCAAAATTGACCGCAAGGTCTTTCTAGGTAAACAGAATTCATGGTAGTTCTAGTGTTAAGAGCATACAAAAACCTAGGTATGGATGGTTTCTACTTTAATGCTTTTAAAATACGATGAACGGTAGGTTGACTAATTCCTGATTCACGTGCACAGTAGGTTGGAGTGAAAAAACCTTTTTTAGAATTCAGTTTTATAGGGGCATCCAAAAGTTAGTCTGTGGTACCAATAAGAAATCTGTAAAATATTAGCTACCTGCGACATCAACTTGACGGGCTCAAAGGAGGTCAAAGATTTTGCCTTTCAGCTCCCCCCAAAAATTAAGAAAAAATTCAAAGATTTAAGCGTATCTCCCGTTGTGTTTATGCTAGGAAGGTAATTTTTGTTTCATTTGATTTCTCAATTTATGTTCTTTAACTTTATTCTTATACACATTTTCCACATTTATCAACAATATCTCTAACCTCCTTTGTTAGGTATCTTGAGTAAGCTACCATCTGCCACAGGTGACGAGGTCCATCATAGCACCAAGGTTTTGTCTTGATTGTGAACCACATTGGAGCATAAACTTTGACGATGTATTCTACCAGCACTTTTAAGCTATCCATCGGATTTTCACATCCCATGTAGAAACGCAGGATGCGGTTAGCAGTAGTCAACCATCTGGATTGGACCATTGACCCAGGTTGAAGATTTGCTAAGTCATTGCTGCAACACCCAGAAGTAATATCCTGAGAAGCTTTACAGAGGTACAATTGATCTCTACGTACTTAGATCATCAGAAGAGGATTTCCTTCCATGGCTTCAAACTTAACTATTGGTTGGTCGACAGATTGTAATGCTTTTCCAATTCGTCCTGACATTTCTCGTGAACCGTGGGAGCGCCCATCGAGGTGTTCTAACAAATGCCCCAATGGTAACTCATTAAAATGAAAGAGACAAATAAACCAGTGAAAGGGGTTGTTTAAGTTCTGCTCCAAATTTTTTAATGTGCCTCCTTTTATTCCAGTACTGACTGCAGTGCCATCACAGCCAAAGCACTGATATTTTTGCATCCCAAGAACTCCAAAATGCCTTTATAAATGCTTTTTCCTGTGCCCAATTCTGGAGATATGTGGGCCTAAGTAAGTTGAGCTTGGTTCTTTCAAAAGGACAATATGCTCTTCTATAGTAATCCTAAAATGATACTTACTACCTTTCATTATCATAAAGTTTGTTCGATCTTTTCTTCCATCAAGGTAGAGACCCATAACATGATCACTTGAACTGAAAGTTGAGGTATCTTCAGAGAGAGCGTTTCTAATCTTGCTCCTTTCTCGTCTTATCTTGCTTCTGTCGGTCACTGAAGAAGTATCTTCACTACTAATTAATTTTAAATCTTAAAAACAGCAGATGCAAGAGCTGCCCCCAGCACGGTCAGATATTCCTCTTCGATCGCATTCTCTACCAACTGTTGGCAACTACATTCTCATTTGTGAAGGTCCGGGATTAATTAATGGCTTTGTCGTGAGTTTAAACAGCTCACTGCTTTCGTCCGTTTTGCTGGAACTTGACGAAACAGTTGCAGCAATATCAAATTCCTTTATTCCCTTCGAGATCCGTGCTGTATATTCCTCATACTTTTGTGTAACCTTTTTCTTTTTTTCCATCTTTTTGGTGACTACTTTATCTACAGATATAATCATCATTTTTCGAGACGTTCGTTGGTCATTAAGGAAATCCCTTTTAGTAGAGGAATTTTAGGAAAATCGACCTAACAAATTAGCAGGAAGTCGAAACTTGGTACACTTGTAAACTGAACCCTACTGATGAATATATTAAAAGTCCCAACAAATCCAAGTTGTGCTCCAGCCGCCATCTTGGAAAATGGCGGCCGAATTTCGGTTGTTTGGAAATAACTTTAGACCCGTAAAAGATACGAAACTTTATCAAGAGAGCAATATCATTCTACATGAAAAGACAAACATTTTCTGTTCCTAACTTTGTTTTGTACGATGAAAAATAAAAACGTTATGCAAAACCAAAGATTTTTCATTCTATGAATCAATGCGGACACGACGTTCAAACTGGGTTTGTAGGTAAAAAAAGCGAATGTTTTGTTATGACTGCTTATTTTCAGAAACCTCTCTTACTTTGTATGGGTGATTTTGTGAAAAAATATTTCACAGGAACGAGCTAGTAGAAATATAAATTGTGACAGTACCTGGTTTTCTAAATATTTATACCAATACATTTTCTTGTTTCTAGCAGATATGGGCAACTCTGTCCCTAATTTCCTATATTCTACTTCTAATAAATACTCTTAATTATGATTATATCTACGGATTCATCTGTAACATTTATTCACTCAATCGGAGGTTATGAGTTAATATACCGAAGTAATAGTTCAAAGTGAATGACAGACGAACTAATATTTTTCTTTTCTTTTCAGGTAATGGACGCTATTGATGAGTCAAGATGAAGTGCTTGATATGTGTTTAGTACAAATCTACAGATAAGAAAAAAAATATGTTAAAATAAGAAAACTTTATTAATAAAATTTGCCTTCGTAAATTAAAATAACTTGTAAATGTATATTTTGTATCTTAGAATTAAATGTAATTAAATATTCTAGTTTTTTAACGTCTAAAATATACTTAGTATAAAATTTTCTATTGTCTTTATATATTTTAAATAACTAATTAATTTTTTTCTTTAAATTTTTAAAATAAATTTTTTTAATAAATTTTTTCAAACTGGCAACAGGACATTGCTGTTTCTGCCTTGTCAGTAACGGTTTATCTGTGTTTTGTGAAGCGTGTAATTGTGTCTGGTGAAATATACAATCATATTGTATTATCAGTGAACATAGAAAAACCTTTGGTGGTTATTTACACAAACACTTAAGATTTACAAACACTGAAATATTATGATAATAATCTAGAAGTCATTATAAATTGTGACAGTACCTGGTTTTCTAAATATTTATACCAATACATTTTCTTGTTTCTAGCAGATATGGGCAACTCTGTCCCTAATTTCCTATATTCTACTTCTAATAAATACTCTTAATTATGATTATATCTACGGATTCATCTGTAACATTTATTCACTCAATCGGAGGTTATGAGTTAATATACCGAAGTAATAGTTCAAAGTGAATGACAGACGAACTAATATTTTTCTTTTCTTTTCAGGTAATGGACGCTATTGATGAGTCAAGATGAAGTGCTTGATATGTGCAGAAGAGATCGATGTGGGAAGCGGGGTATTTGTGGAAAGAGGGATCAAGACTCTGATTCAAGCAAGCAAAGATAGAGGAGATGATAAATACAAGACATTTCAGGAACTGAAGAGTGTACCAGTACACAAAATCTGTCGGAGAAACTACACAAGAAAGCACAGTATAGCTGCTGTCAATAAGGAACCTTCAGAACAATCAACTTCACAAGCCAACAGAGTTCTTCGTTCAGAAATAAAGACATTTAACTTTCTAAGTGACTGTATATTTTGTGGAGAGAAAGCAAGTTTACCTGACACAAACATTGAAAAAATAGACGCCTCACTGTATATAATGTGGCTACTCTTGAATTTCGAGAAAAAATTATTTCAATTTGTGAACAGCGCAGTGATAGTTGGGGGCAGGAAGTATATTCACGTATTGCAAATTCCATTGATTTAGTAGCAGAAGAAGGTCGTTATCACTTTGTATGTTACAGCACATTCAAGCGCATTGCACAAAGAGATTCAGCAGGACGTCCAGAAGAATCAGTAGCTTCGTCTGCTTTCAAAAAACTTTTGGAATACATTGAAAGTAATGATGAGTGTCAGTACAGTTTGAGTGAGCTGAAAGATATTATGATGGAAGTTTCTGGTGCACAAAAAGAAGACCTTTACAGTGACCACTGGCTTAAGTGTAGGTTCCTTTCACACTACAAGTCAAGCATAATCTGTACAGATCTGCATTCCCGACATAACATATTTAGCTTCACTCACACAGGACGGAGGATTTTAACAGAACAATGGTATGAAAACAAGAAGACAGATGATGGT
This sequence comes from Bathynomus jamesi, assembly GCA_023014485.1. NCBI lineage: Eukaryota > Metazoa > Arthropoda > Malacostraca > Isopoda > Cirolanidae > Bathynomus > Bathynomus jamesi. The sequence continues at coordinate 510,430 of JAJOZX010001186.1, read as the reverse complement.
TATCCTGACAGAGAAACCACTAAGACAGCCGAGCAAGAGCGACGAGCAGCAAAAAGAACTTCTAGAGATATCATATTTAATGAGAATACACCAACCACTATACCACAATCAGATTTTCTTGCTAACAGAAACAACAAACGGGCCCTGATTGCATCTCTTGTGTCTAGTATGAAGATCAAAGGTTATTCTGTTGTTCAGGCGGAGAGTGATGCAGATACTGTTATTGTTAAGGCTGCTCTAGATCAAGCTAAACACCAAAATCAAACAGTAGTTGTTGGCCAGGATACGGATCTTCTAGTGCTTCTAACTGCTCTAGCCCATGAAGACTTTGAAATTTGGTTTCTCAAACCAGGGAAATCAAACAGCACACCCCGTATTTTCAGCATCCAAAGTGAGAAAAAAAACATGGGGAAGGCTTGTGAAGTTTTGCTATCTGCTCACGCCATGACTGGATGCGATACCACATCAGCTTTGTATAAAAAAGGAAAAGTTAGAGGTCTCCAACTTCTACAGAACCATACAGAAATAAGAGAAGAAATGAAAATATTTAACCAAAAGGATGCCAGTAAAGAAGATATCAAAGCTGCTGGGGAAAAGTTCCTCTTAAAAATGTACGGATCAAAATCAAAGTCCTTGGATGAGCTAAGATACTTCATGTATAATCGCATAGTAGCAAAAAAGAAGTTAGATACATCTTTTCAACTAGCATCCCTACCTTCGACCAGTGCAGCAGCAGAGCAACACTCATACAGAGTGTACTTGCAGGTCCAAGAATGGTTAGGAAACTGCCTGGAGCCAACAGAGTGGGGATGGTCCATGACAGGGAAATCACTGAGGCCTGTCCCTACTACCAAGGAAGCCGCTCCATCACAACTTCTTAACCTCATTTCATGTAACTGCAAGCTAGGATGCACCAAGAGATGCAAGTGCATACAGTTTGGTTTGCTGTGCTCAGCGATGTGTGGAGGATGTGAAGGAACTACCTGCGAGAACTCTTATGTTGAAACGCTACTAGACAACTGATAACTGAGTGTGTTGCAATATGACACTACACATAATGCAATAAATGTACAATCTAGCTTATTTTTGCGTAGTAATTAGAAAATTATACTTAAAACAGGGAGACACAATTACATTTTATTTCCTAGCTCATGTTAGATGACTTTATTCAACATTAGAGATGTCACACAGTGCCTTAGTGTTAAAGCTATATACTGTATTACTGCGTTGCACTCCGAGACTTAGATTACTACATTTTCATTTTAGGTTACAACAGACGATTATAGTTAGCTATAGTGATGTTCCCAAGTGTCTAAGGATTACTGTGACCATTCAATAAGATGTTATTTTACGTTCAATCCATAAAACCTGTCTGAACATCATGGTCATCATCAATACATGAAAATTCTTCCTATGTTACATTTTTCTTCAGTATACAAGATAAGGAAAAATGCGTTATATTTTACATAAAATATATTAGTAATGTATGTATTGAGAATAGCATTCATAATTATTTCCATTTTCAATACTTAGATGTCTAATGAAGGAATAAAATAACTGTTTTAAATAATGTTACTCCAAACCGATAACTTAGCTCCTACCCGTCATCAAAAAAATTACATTACAGTATTTTTCTCTAGCTCTTTCTGTTGTGCTTTACTTTTTTACCAAACTACCTATAAAAAACAAACTGTCATGGTTCTGAAATAATAAATTGCAACAAAATATTCGAATTTCTACCCATTAACCAAGTTTGAACGTCATGTCTGCACTGATTCATAGAATAAAGGAATTTTGTATTTTGCGTAACTTTTTTATTTTTCATCTTACAAAACAAAGTTCGGAACTGAAAATGTTTGCCTTTTTATGTAGAATGATTTTGCTCTCTTGGTAAAGTTTCGTATCTTTTACGGGTCTGTAGTTATTTCCAAAAAACCGAAATTCGGCCGCCATTTTCCAAGATGGCGGCTGGAGCACAACTTGGATTTGTTGGGACTTTTAATATATTCATCAGTAGGGTTCAGTTTACAAGTGTACCAAGTTTCGACTTCCTGCTAATTTGATAGGTCGATTGAATATATTTATCCTAAAATTCATCCACTATTTCCAGAGCACGAACTTCTCTGTCTTTCTCACAACATGTCAGGAAGTCTTCACATTTACAAGAAGCTATATCATAGAGCTTCAGTGAGTCAAATTTAAATTTGTGAAGCAGTGCTTGATAGGATGCTTGGTCTTTCCGCCCTTTGAATTGTTTCAAGACATTTTTATATTTTTCGTACAAACCTTGGATGCGCTGCGTTATGGTCTTATGATGGCTAGTTGGAATAGAAGCATGATCCCATATAGTCTTTACTTTTTGGGCAACGACTGTAGCAACATCATAAATTTTTGGATTAGCTTCTCCTGACTTAATTCTTTCCTGTCTAACATAAAGGAAACACTGAAGTATATATTCGGACGAAGGCAACTAAATCAGTGAGAGATCCTTTGGTGGTCCAAAGATTGGATTCAGCTGTTGAATATTCCTTGTCTTCCTTTTTGCTGATTCATTCGCGGCCATGGAAGCCATGCCTAATCTTGCTTTGTGCGTCGGAATAGAATTAGACTATATTAGTGAGTGTAAATGTTTTTAGCGAATCAGATTCAATATTAAAATTTATCAAAGCAATCAAATAATCTGAAAAAGAGATAGAAATTATAATGTAACATAGTATAAATAACAAACCCTAAAATATAATTATGAAATAATTTAAATCTGTGAAAATCTAAACAAATGGAAACCTTAAATTGGTTCTAAAACATTTCTAAAGTTGAGAAACTCAACGAAAGATATAAAAATTCCTATTTTTTTCAGTATTTTTCATGAAATAGAATTTTTCAAATTTCTGTGAGGAATGGGAGAAAAATGGATAAAGGAAACGTTAAAGAACATCAATAGCCAAATCAAATGAAACAAAAATGATCTTCCTACCATAAACACAACGGAAGATACGCTTAATTCTTTGAATTTTTCCTTAATTTTTTGGGGGACCTGAAAGGCAAAATCTTTTACCTCCTTGGGGCCCGTGAAGTTGATGTCGCAGGTAGCTAATATTTTACAGATTTCTTATTGGTACCACAGATTAACTCTTGGGTGCCCCTACAAAACTGAATTCTAAAAAAAAAAAATTTCACTCCCTAGACTGCACATCGTCTTGTTGAATTTTGGAGAACACTGGTACGCCATTACTGCAGTTTTCAACTTTTCTTCACTTCGCGCTGTCCGTTTTCTCCAGCACTTAATTTTATGTACATTTTAGACAGTTCCATATTCTTCAAATTTATCAAGTATGTGACTAATTGTTGTACGAGTGGGACTGCACTTCCTTTACATTTTCATACTTCCAGTACCACTTCAAAATGTTCTCTCTCCGTTCGAAACTCAATCGTGTGTCCGCCATGTTAAAAATGGCTTAGGGTTAAGCTATGTAATGCGAAGATGACTTACTATAGTCAACGCAACTCCTAATGCGAAACAATTGTATAATTGTATCAATTTTTAAGTAATATTGCATGCTAGCAAACACACCATCATTACAATTAGCATCCAAAATAAATATTTCAAAATGTATGTACATTATTTTGAATCACCTTTTATTAATGTAATAATGTACAATATAATACTGTACATAGTGCATTGATTGCTTCATTTACTGTATCATATTTTATTATTTTATAAATTTTATTAATTTTATTAATTCTCTGTATCTTCTATAATAATTAGTATTTTGTAATTAAGATACTTTATATAATATCACTCATGTGTGCCAGCTCCCTATAAAATAATATATAATAAATATAAATAATTAATCTTCAGTCGAGTAAAGCGAAAAACTTGGACGAAATTGTGGTAAAATAAATTCGGTGCTACTATAGCATGCGGTCTACAACATATTTACAAATTCAGTTACATTAAAACAAAAAATATGAAGGAAAAATAAAACAAACAAGTCATTCAATGGGATATAATGCCCGGTTAGGTTAATTGAATGCCCGGTTAGGTCAACTGTATGCCCTTGACGATTGGTTAGGTTAAGTTGTGATATTTTCGTTAAAACTAACGAAAATATCACAACTTAACATAACCAATTGTCAAGGGCATACAGTTTACCTAAATGGGCATTCAATTAAGATAACCGCGCATTATATTCCATACAATGAATTGTTTGTTCTATTTGTCCTCTAATTTTTTTGTTTTAATGCAATTGAACTAATATTTGTCTTCATGATTCCCACGTTTATAGTCCGCCTTGACCTCACATTCGTCCACAAAGATAAAGTGAAGTCATTTCAGGTCAGGTCAGGTCAGCACAAATTCAAGTCAGGTCAGGTCACTTCAGCGCAAATTTTTTTGTAGACTAAAGATATCTTTGTTTTGCCTGCACGCTATAGTAGCACCATAAATTCTTCAAAATGTGTGTTATTTTCAGAATCTATATTATAATAAGAGAGCTGTCCGTCTGTCCGTCTGTCCGTCACACTTTCAGAAATTGTGAGAAAAAATTGAGAAAAAAATTCAGAAATTGTAAAAAAAATTCAGAAATTGTATTAAGGGCGGCAATGTGAAGCTCAAGATTTTCATGACTGTGTTCTTTTCTGTAGTTTAGCAATGGGGGAAGGGTGGGGGTGGGGGGAAGGGGGTGGGTGGGGGGAAGGGTGGAGGTAATGGGGGATGGGTGGAGGTAATGGGGGATGGGTGTGGTAATGGTGAGGGGTAGGGGTAATGGGGGAGGGGGTTAGCCCCCAAGTTGTATGAATGGGGGTGAGGAGGTTTTGGGAGATACCAGATTCAGAAATGTTGACACAATGTGAAGCTCAAAATTTTCACGGCTGGGTTCTTTTTTTGTAGTTTAGCCTGTCTAACCGTCAGCGAAGCGACGGGAACTGTACTAGTCTATATAATATAATAAGAGAGCTGTCCGTCTGTCTGTCTGTCCGTCTGTCCGTCACACTTTCAGAAATTGTGAGAAAAAATTGTGAGAAAAAAATTCAGAAATTGTAAAAAAAATTCAGAAATTGTATTACGGGCGGCAATGTGAAGCTCAAGATTTTCATGACTGTGTTCTTTTCTGTAGTTTAGCAATGGGGGGTGGGGGTAATGGGGGAGGGGTGGGGTAATGGGGAGGGGTGGGGGTAATGGGGGAGGGGGGTAGCCCCCAAGTTGTATGAATGGGGGTGAGGAGGTTTTGGGAGATACCAGATTCAGAAATGTTGACACAATGTGAAGCTCAAAATTTTCACGGCTGGGTTCTTTTTTTGTAGTTTAGCCTGTCTAACCGTCAGCGAAGCGGCGGGAACTGTACTAGTTATTATAATATTTATTATTATATCAATAAAGAATTTAATTTTTTTTTTCAATCGTTCAATTTGAACATTTTACTGGAAAATTTTGAGGTTGTTACCAAAAAGTGTTTGTTTTTAATAAATATTTTAGTGCTATCTGTGATTCTGAAGTACCAACATAGGGGATGGGCCTGGAAATGAGTTATTAAGACAGTGAATGAAAATTTGAATTATAAAATACTTTATCGAATTATATTTAGTAATAATTATGCCAAGTAATTATAAGGTTCTTTGAGTATACCATGAAGAAGAGAGTCAGCAAGGAAATAATTAAGCAAATGCTTCAGAGAAGTGGCACAACCTTAATCTAAATGCAATCAATTTTAGGCGATAGTTTCTATGTACACAAGATGAAACGACGCCAATACATTATACATTATTTGCACTTACGAATGATATGTATTTTACATTATTAAGTTCCCTTTAAATTTGGTTTCTATTTTCGATATGAATATTCATAATATTTATAATAATTTGTATCAATGCTTTTAAAATAATAATCTAATTATGGAAGCCAAAAAAAAAAAATCAGCCTTATAAGTACAGTATAGGTTGTAGCCTCACACTAAATTTCGGACAACTACACTAAATTGGATGATTTTTTTAGCTTCCATGATCTACAGTATATATATATATAATATATATATATATATATATATATATATATATATGACAAATAGGACAAATGAAACCACACTCAGCTGCAGGTCCGGACAATTGGAACGCATTATTGAGTAAAAACTGTAAAAATGAAATAGTTACACCTTTATACTGGATATGGAGAAGATCCCTAGACACTGGGGAAATACCGAGCATCTGGTAAAGAGCAAACATTGTCCCTATATATAAAGGAGGGGACAGATCTCAAACAAAGAACTATAGACTAGTGTCATTGACGTCCCACCTCACCAAAGTATTTGAGAGAATAGTTAGAGAGAAAATTTATGATTTCCTGGAGACACGGGAAAGATTCAACGAAAATCAGCATGGATTCCGATCAGGTAGATCATGCCTATCACAACTAATAGAACACTACAACAATATCCTAGATGCATTGGAAGGCAATGACAACTACGATGTTATATACACAGATTTTGCTAAAGCTTTCGACAAATATGATCATGGTATAATAGCACATAAAATGAAATATATGGGAATAACAGGCAAATTAGGAAAATGGGTCTACAACTTCCTCAGAGAACGTTTGCAGGTCGGCAAAATTCAAAGTATATCATCATCAGAATCGGAAGTACGCAACTCAGTACCACAAGGGACAGTACTGGCCCCACTCCTGTTCATTATCATGCTAACAGACATAGATAGCGGAGTAAACAGCAACAGTGTAGTAACATCCTTTGCAGACGATACAAAGATCAGCAGAAAAATCAGCGATGTAAATGAAGTGAAGGCTTTGTAGGGGGACACGAACAAAATATACAAATGGTCAGAAGACAACAACATGTCATTTAACACCCAGAAATTTCAGCTCTTGAGATATGGTAGAAAAGAGGAACTTAAACAGATTGCATATTATACTCCAGATAGACAGGAAATACAGAGAAGCACGAAAGCGATCGATCTGGGGGTAATAATGACTGATGATGCCAAATTCGAAACACAAAATCAGATAGCAATAAACAAAGCAAAAAGAGTCGCGGGACAGGTACTAAGAACGTTCAAGAGAAGGGCCAGGACAGTAATGATTCCCCTGCTAAAAACACTGATTATACCAAAACTTTAATACTGCTCAGTTTTGACGTCCCCATATAAAAAGGAAGAAACTAATAAACTAGAAGAAACGCAAAGGCATTTCACAGCCAAGATTGATGGCTGCAAAGAACTCAACTACTGGCAAAGACTACGTAAACTAAATCTCTACTCCCTGGAAAAAAGAAGAGAGAGGTACACCATAATCTACATATGGAAAAATGATCCAAAACCTGGTACCAAACCTCAAACTAAACCCAATTACCATTCAAACAACGCTGGAAAATAGGAAAGGCAGAATGTGTAGTGTTCCCAAATTAAAGGCCCGAAAAGTGACCTCTTCAACACTGAAGGAAAATAGCTTAGTTGTCAGGGGGCCAAGACTTTTCAACCAGTTTCCAAAGGACCTCAGAAACCAGAAACGTAACGGGGGTCAAAGTTGAAGTCTTCAAGAGAAGACTGGATGCCTGGCTCAGGACGGTGCCAGTTGAGCCGGGCGTGCTTCTCCAGTTTCTGAACTAATGATTTATTATTGGATCTCAGTTACTGAATGAAATTTCGAATAAATATTGAGTATCGGCCTACGACCGACCCTTCAACACTATCATTGTCTTCATAACATGTTAGGTTATCTGTTACTCCGTCTTCTACGGTTCCTACTGGTATTTTTATTAGAGTTATAATGAAGAGAACATCTTGCAATATTCTTGGTTAACCTATAAGAGAGTTTCTCTTCTTTAACTGTAAATAATACTTTCATAAATCAGTGCATAGTACATAACTTTAATTTCTATATTTTTCCTTAATTTATAATATTCATTAGTGCAATCTTATAATGGTCTTATAATGGTGGAGCTCTTCGTGGACTGAGCCCCCAACCATGCATACCTCCACCTGAATCGCAGCAGGTACTGGAATTGATCTCCGTTGTTTTGTGGGTACAAATGAACGTGTGCGTCAAGTTGTTGAAGGCGCACCGCAATACATTTACAGCAGGAATCATCCAAATTAAGGTTGTCAGTGCTCCGGCTCCGGAGCCAGGAGTGGAGCAGACCAATTGTTTAAACTATACTCCGGAGTCGGAGAGGAGCTGGACCTAGGATTGTGGAGCCGGAGCAGAGCTGGAGCCAGACTTATAGGAGCGCTCCGGAACTTGGAGCTGAAGCTGAAGCCTGGAGCTACTCCACTTAGAGTAAAGTGAATGTTAGCACTTTAGGGAATGGGAGCCGATCACTAGCGATTGGTGTTTTGGATGGTTTGACGTTGAACGGTTTTCGTTGAGCATGTAAAACACTAGTTGTAAACAAACCGGACTGCTGATGTTGAGTGTACGAATGTGCGTATAGTATTTTTTTAATCGTAATATAGTGTCCTGGTTGTACCAGTTTTCCAAGTATGAACAGTAAATCGTACGGTTTTTTTTTATAATAGATTAGAATGTCATAAAAAGCAGGTACTGTTGAGCACCCTAAAACCATTACTCTGACTAACTAAAATTCAAGCTGTATAAACGCTGCAAACACTTAGTACTTATTAGAAACTCTACCACACTTACAGTTCAGAGAATTATGTAAATTGCAACTACTCACAACTATGTATCACTATTACGCTGAATAAATCCAAAGATTAGACACGGCACACAAAATGCAAGCACTCTTGCACGCGCTGGCAAGTGCGACAATTTAAAAATAGAAAATAAATCAGCGGTAGCATGGACCATACGAATTCCTACCAGTGACAAGTCATACGATCCTGATTAGTACGCAACAAGCTGCATTAGTGTCAGTGAACGTTTTGGTATGTGTATTGGTAAAGAGTAAAGAGAGTTTTTATTTGCCCTTATGCTAAAATAAATTCTAAGAGTCTTTCATACCGTAGAATGTAATTAAATTTATTTTATTTACTTGTCCAGATCATTATCACATTAATTTTCTTCTATCTGGCTCTATGGTGCTAAAATTACATGCATAATCCAAGTAGGAATCGTTTTAAATAGGCCTGGCTAATATTACGTTAATTAAGTGGGCCTTAATTAAGTAGATTACTAGCCTTAATGATTCTGCTATCCTACTGTGAATTAAGTTTTTGTATCTTAAGAACTATAGCGCAATAAAAAGACGCGAACTTATCAGCCCGGAACAACACTGTACTCTGGAGCAATTTAGGATATAAAGCTGGGACTAATGGAGCAGCTCTGGAGTTGGAACTGGGTTAGTGAAGCAGTTCCAGAGCTGGAGCTGGGGTCACTCTCAAATCTGGAGCTGGCTTGGAGCAGGAGCTGAGTCACTGCAGCACTCCGTAGCTTGAGCCAGCAAACTTCAAGCACTACCAACCCTAATACGAGTGTTTTTCGTGATATTTTGCTACAGTTCCTCTGTCGTGTGTAGTGTGGTTGTGTGTGGTATGCAGTTCATGGTGAAGAACGTTATAACATGCTTTAGGCGTCGGGCTAGTAAAAGAGAAAAAGCGGTAATTCTTTGTTCTGAGGATATAATTTTTTTTTATTATTAGCAGTAAATTATTGTACTTAAAAGTTGTTCTCAAAGTCAAATCAAAGACCTTAAACCAGTGATGCACAAACCCTGGCCCGCGGGCCAAATGTGTCCCCCACGGGTCTTTTCAGTGGCCCCACGGTAGGGCGGCTCGTTTTTACACTTTTTTCGATATTTGATTGGGGGTAGTGCGGAAAAGTTGCGATTTGGAGAGAAAATAAAGTGTGTAAATTTTTTTTGATCTACGTCAATACCTTCCGGTGGCAGCGAGTCCTTAAAAATTGAAAAATAGGTCTAAAAACACATAAAAATACGATATTTGAAAAAATATTCATAATTATATTTGTGAGTATTTTTGAACGGGGTAGATTGGAAAATGGTTTTAAAGACTTACAAAATAAACAATAAAAATTTCAGCACAATCTGTTAATAACTTCCGGTGGCGTCTTAGCCGTTAAAATATCCAAAATATTGATTTAAAGCAAGTTTTAACAAGATGTTATACAAATGTTAATTCCGGTGTATTTCTGTGCAAACAACCCTGAGAACACTATTATAGGCTTGAATAAATTAATAGCAGTCATTGAACAATGAACATTATATAAAATGCACACTGTGCATTGCACACTGCACACTGCTACATCCCCCGTTCCCTACCCTATATAAGCTGCGAAAGGAAGCGACGTTGTCAGTTGTTGTGTGTCACGTGTGGCGAGAGGTTGTGTTATAACTTGTTCATCAACCGTGGTATATCACCATTTACCCGCAGTTAGTTGGTAAATATCGTAAATAGATTTATAATGTCTGAAAAGAAACATTCAAAAGTAACCAGAACGTTAGCAAAATGCCATAGCATCGGTCAACCAGCAGATTTTGTTAATAATGTTCTACGTACTTATGGAGATGTGCTAAGAGCTTATCTCTGGCACCGGAACAACAGAAAAACGATAGGCCAAGATCCTCCATTCCAGATTATTGCCAATGACATCATTTCCAAACTTCAAGAGATATGGCTCACAGCTTCAATCCCAACTTTATCAAGGAAAAGAATACATGATATGCTCAAAAAATATCATAATAAGTACAAGACCTTACTTAAAACAGGTAAACTAAAAAGGAATTCTGAAAGTTACAAAAGTAAATTGAAGTCATTTCAGGAACATTCGGAACAACTATTTGATATTGCTTCTGGTAAATGTGGTAATTGGAATTCTTGTTTTTGCTGTAAAGAAAAAAAAGTGCCCCCAAATGAAAGAACATTTTTAGAAGATCAGCGTACAATGTACGCTGATTAAATATTTGAGGATCTGAAATAATGGACAATAAATAAAGCTTTGATCCAACATAATGTATGTAACGCAAGAGCATAAAAGAATTTTCAAATTAAAAAATGTCAAATTTAAAAATTAAATTAGCCTCTAAAACCATCTGTATACTTTTTGCATTAACTTTTGAAAAAATTTAATGGAAGATCTCTTACAATGAAAGTTTGGTAATAAAATTTGAAATATTTTAAAAGTTCAATGTTGAGCAAGTTAATAATATCTAAAAAGTTTTAGTAAAAGTTATAACACGAATGAATTTGGTCTTAAGATATCCACTGTAACAGAAATTAATACATGTAATTATACGAGGGCCACTCAGTATATTTTGCCCCACCTCTTTTTTTTTCCTTTCCAAGTTTCCTTGTAAGTTCCAGAAATTTTATACACAAGTAGTTACATACCTTTTTTACAAGGTTTTATTTTTCCACATAGTCTCCATCCTTTTTTACGGTTTTCCTCCACCTCGAAACAAGGGCCTTTTTTCCTTGCTGGTAAAAGTCCGCTGAGTTCTGCTGGAGCCACCTCTTAACCTCCTCAACAACCTCATCGTCACTCTGAAACTTTTTTCCATGAATAGCATCCTTCATTGGTCCAAACAAATGGAAGTCTGAAGATGCCAGATCAGGGCTGTATGGAGGATGGGATTACACAATCAAGCGCATTTTTGCGATGGCCTCTCTTGTTTGCAAACTGTTGTGTGGTGTTGCGTTATCGTGCAAAAGAAGGACGTGTTCCAGTTTTCTCTTCGGTCGAACACGCTTTATACGTTTCTGGAGTCTCTGTAGGGTAGAGTAGTGTGGGCGCAAAATGGGAGAGTGCAATGCAATTGCAAATGTTGATCAATGTTGCATAAAGTTATGCAACAAAGGGGAGGGGAAATGCTGGAAGTTGCTATGCAACAAGGGGACTGTTTCAAGTTGTTATGCAACAAGGGGAGGGAGAATGTTGGAATATGTTATGCAACAAAGGGGGAGGGGAATGTTGCAAGAGCAACAAGAGGTTATGCAACTTGGAGGCGGAGTTATCTCCCAAGAAAAGAGAGGAGAAGGAGAGAAAGGAAGAGAGGTGTTCGCTTGGCAGGAGCCAAGCGCATATTAGACTTCAGCCGAGCGGCCGTTGTCTTATAGGGCCCCTAACCAGCCAGCTGGCTTAATCAGCCAGTTGGGTTATCTGGTTGAGTTGCCAGGTTGCGCTATTTATTTAATTAAAGCATATATTCTGGCTTAATTCGCCAGTTGGCTTATATGGCCGGGTTGCCAGTTTGCGCTATTTATTTAATTAAAGCATATATTCTGGCTTAATCCGGCCAGTTGGCTTAGAAGGCTTCTTTGAAGGCATAAATGACGTGTATATATTAATAACCTTCGAACGAATTAAATGCGCACACAAACGCACATACACTCGCCGACTGTACGCCCATAAAGCCCCTATTATCACACACACACACATATATATATATATATATATATATATATATATATTAGTGGTGGACCGGATATCCTCATCCGCATCTGCGGACATCAGCATCATTTTTAATATCCGCATCCGCACTTCTGACTGCGGATGTTATGCGGATATTACCTCTAATAAATTACGCAATTTACAATTAAATTAGCTTATAAAGTAGCTTATAAGGCCCAGTCATGCACATTTCATGTAAAGTATTAATTATTAATGAACAAACAAATATATAAACCTCAAAATATAAATACCTGGTAACACAGAAAAAAAATTGAATGAAACTTGTTTCATTGAATTTTCTGTGGCTGAAACTGTTGAGAAAGTTATTATTTTTATCATAATGAAAACATTAATATTAATTTTAATTCTTATGCATTGCCTGTCATAATAGTAATATCATGAAATTTGAAAAATTATGTCACTTATTCTCATAATTCTATATTATATTGATAGATTAACTAAATATCCGAATCCGCATCCGCGAACATTGAAATTAAAGATCCGCATCCGCAGATGTTGAAAAACTGATATCCGGTCCACCACTAATATATATACAGTATATATATAAACTGATTGATGCATGCAAAGCCACAATAGCAAAATATATACGAACACAACCACCACACAAAAAAGCATCTCATCACCAACAATCGTCTAAGAATAGTCTTTTAGGAGCTCATCCCATGAACACCACGTAACCGATATGAAGGCTACAACCAAGCGTTCAAACTTAGACGATTGGTGGTGAAACTACTACAAAACAACCCACCAACCACCCCCACCACCGCCTTACTTACCAACTCCTGGTAGACCGACAAGGTCTCTAAATACGACCCAATAGACACAGCTATTAAACATAAACAAAAACGTTTATGTGACCAAGTAAAAAAAGGCAACGCCAATGGTTTTTCTATTGAGCTTCTCGTTGTTTAACGAGGCCTATTTGACATTTGGTAAGGCGATCTTTTAAACAAAAAATCGAAGATAAACTAAGTTTAATACAAATACAAATTTTCATCATAATACGCAATTTATCCTTAAACTATAACATGAAAAGCATTAATATGATTTTTAAAACAAAATAGAAATTAAACTAGCAAAAGATCGGCGCTACGCGCCGATTTTGCTAGATCTGCGGTGCTTCGACCTTCGACCCAAACCGAATTGTGGGCCTACGGCGTATTTTATTTTGAACATCAATAGCCCTTTATCTGGATATCGTTCCCATTCCTCTCACCTTGGGCCTCAGTAATTGGGGTGCCTGTGGCCCTCCAATTACTGGCGAACCAATTATTTGGTTAATAAAACTACAAAAAAGAACGCAGCCATGAAAATCTAAAACTTCACAAATCTTGATACGATGAACTCGGATGTGAAGCTCAAGATTTTCATGACTGCGTTCTTTTCTGTAGTTTTATTGACCAAATAATTGAACCGACAGTAATTGGGGGGGTCGCAGGCCCCTAATTACTGGGGGTTCAATTATTTGGTCAATAAAACTATAGTCATGAAAATCTTAAGCTTCACAAATATTGACACAATGTGAAGCTCAAGATTTTCATTGCTGCGTTCTTTTCTATAGTTTTATCGCGGTGCTGGGGGCCCTCGGGCCCAGTAATTGGTGGTGGTGGTGGTGGGGGGCTGGTCACACATATATTTTCGTTCATTACTCATCATCCCCATCCACCGTACGAAGTTTGGTCGAAATCGGTCCAGAAACGTAAAAGTTTTTTCTGCGGACAGACAGGCAGACACATTTTTGCTAAATTATAATAGGAATGATGCCCGATTAGGTTAATTAAATGGCCGGTTAGGTCAACTGAATGCCCGATTAGATTAATTGAATGCCCGGGTACGTTAATTGAATGCCCGGTTAGGTTAATTGTACACCCTTGACGATTGGTTAGGTTAAGTCATGATATTTTCGTTAAAGCCAACGAAAATATCACGACTTAACCTAACCAATCGTCAAGGGCGTACAGATGACCTAATCTGGCATTCAATGAACCTAACCGGGTATTCAATAATTTTACCATAGGTTTCGTAATGATCTTGATGACGTCATTTAATGTTTTAAAATTAATTATTTAATTGCTATTTTCTTACTTACAGCGACAGGCATAATGATATTAGGATACCTAATAGAAATTTTGTAATATTTTAAAGTGGGGAAAATAAATAATTTTCTAAAAATGATCTTCAACTATAAAAGCGCATCTAATCAGATAACTTAATTAACGTATTTCTATGACAACTAAAAAATAGAATGATAAATCAATATCCTATCAAATTGTTTGTGTATACGTAAAATTATTTGTACAAAAGCCACAGTAATAAAACGCACAAAAGTCACGGTAAATAATTTCGAGTGTGGCTCGTTTAACTTTAAACTCGTGTTTATTTAAATTGCCCGTTTTAATTATGTAATTTTTTGTATTGAATCGATAAAGAAATCTTTTGTGAATCGAAAAATGTTAAAATTATAACAAATATCAAAATATTTTGTATAAAAATCATTGAATTTTAAAAATATCAAAATATTTTGTATAAAAATCATTGAATTTTAAAAATATCAAAATATTTTGTATAAAAATCATTGAATTTTAAAAATGCATGTTTATTTTTAGTTTTTTGCAAAAAATTCTTTATGAATTTTTAAAATATATACTTTTTTTAAATTGAATCGATAAATAAATCTTTTGTGAATCGAATGATATTAAATGTTTAGTAAATATTGACTTATTTTGTGCCAAAATTATGATTAAAAATGAAAAATTAAAAAATGCGTGTACAGGCATGGGAAGAACTGTACCCCTAAAAGGGGGGAAGGAATTATGTTAGGGAATTTTTTTTAGCATGAGCACTGCACAATAAAAAGACGCATCGAATGGTGAAAACCGCATTGTTCTACACCAATTGTAGCGACCTGTAGGTGTGCGCAAAAAAACTGTTATATATATATATATATATATATATATATAAGGCTTCATTTCTGAAATAGTATATTAGATTAGGGGTAACTTATTCATTTTTCCTCTTTTGGACAATTATTTTGTTTCAATATAATTTATCTTTAAGACACTAATATATCTTTAAGCCTTATTACAAAAAATATTAATATAATTTTAAAACAAAATAGGTTCTACTAGCAAAAGGTCGGCGCTACGCGCCGATTTTGCTAGATCTGAATTGTAGGCTGAATTGTGGGCCTACGGCGTATTTTATTTTCAACATCAGTAGCCCTTTATCTGGATATCATTCCTATTCCTCTCACCTTCGGCCTCAGTAACTGGGGTGCCTGCGGCCTTCCAGTTACTGGCAAACCAATTATTCATTCAATAAAACTACAGAAAAAAACGCAGCCATGAAAATCTAAAGCTTCACAAATCTTAATACAATGAGCTCGGATTTGAAGCCTAAGATTTTCATGACTGCGTTCATTTCTATAGTTTTATTGACCAAATAACTGAACCAACAGTAATTGGGGGCCCTGTGGCCCGCCAAATCATAGTTTTCATTGTTTCGAGTGCATCAATAATATTGTTATAGTGTTCCATTAGTTGTGATAAGCATGATCTTCCTGACCGGAATCGATGTTGGTTATCATTTTTTTTTCTGAGTTTCCCCATTAACCCCACCACCTCCCCCACCCCTCTCCCCCAATACCCCCTCCCCCACCCCTCTCCCCTATTTACCCCCACCCTTCCCCCATAAATTATTCATTCAATAAAACTACAGAAAAGAACGCAGCCATGAAAATCTAAAGCTTCACAAATCTTAATACAATGAGCTCGGATTTGAAGCCTAAGATTTTCATGACTGCGTTCATTTCTATAGTTTTATTGACCAAATAACTGAACCGACAGTAATTGGGGGCCCTGCGGCCCGCCAAATCATAGTTTTCATTGTTTCGAGTGCATCAATAATATTGTTATAGTGTTCCATTAGTTGTGATAAGCATGATCTTCCTGACCGGAATCGATGTTGGTTATCATTTTTTTTTCTGAGTTTCCCCATTAACCCCACCACCTCCCCCATTACCCCACCCCCTCCGTAATATAAACTAACGTAGCATAGCCTAACCGGGACATAATATAGCATAACCTGACCTAGCATAGCCTAACCTAAACTAATCTAGCATTTTAACCTATCCATCTAACTGTCTATCTATCTATCCATCCATCTATCTGTCTATCTACACACACACATATATATATATATATATATATATATATATATATATATATATATATATATCTATATTGGAACCAAACCTCAAACTAAAGCCAATTACCATCCAAACAACGCTGGACAATAGGAAAGGCAGAATATGTAGCGATACCAAACTAAAGGCCTAACAAGGGACCTCTTCAACGCTGAAGGAAATTAGCCTGGATGTCATTTGGCCAAGACTTTTAACCAGCTTCCCAAGGGCCTCAGAAACGTTACAGGGGTCAAAGTTGAAGTCTTCAAGAGAAGACTAGACTCCTGGCACAGGACGGTACCAGATGAGCCAGATGTACCTGGCTATGTGCGGTGGAGAGCGCAAGAGAGCAACTCGCTCCTCCACCAAGCCAGGCCTAGAGACGGGGTCACCTAACCGGCCCTAGCATAACCTAACGTAGCATAGCCTAACCGGGCGTAATATAACCTAACCTGGCGTAGACTAACCGGGACATAATATAGCCTAGCCTAATCTAGCCTAACTTAGCCTAACCTAACCTAGCATAGCCTAACCTGGCGTAATATAACCTAACCTAGCGTAGCCTAACCGGGACATAATATAACTTAACCTAACGTAGCCTAACCAGGTATAAATCAACTTAAAGGGCATGCATCAGACAAAGGTCAGACGCAGAGCTCAACCCAAATCATGCATACAATTATCCTAACTCTTGTATTATTATTATTATTATTATTATTATTATTAACACACACACACACACACACATATATATATATCCAAAGCCCAAATAGCGAAATATATACTCTAGCGTAACCTAACCTAACCTAACTTAGCATAGCCTAACCGTGACATATAACCTAACTTAGCGTACCCTAACCTAGCATAGCCTAACCACGCTTAATATAACCTAACCTAGCGTAGCCAACCGCGACATAATATAACCTAACGCAGCCTAACCGGGCAGCCTAACTAGTTTCCTATGGGCCTCAGATACGTTACAGGGGTTAAAGTTGAAGTCTTCAAGAGAAAACTAGACTCCTGGCACAGGACAGTACCAGATGAGCCAGATGTACCTGGCTATGTGCGGTGGAGAGTGCAAAAGAGCAACTCGCTCCTCCACAAAGCCAGGCCTAGAGACGGGGTCATCTAACCGGCCCTAGCATAACATAACCTAACCTAGCATAGCTTAACCAGGCGTAATATAACCTAACCTAGCTTTGATTAACCGGGACATAATGTAGCCTAACTTAGCCTAACCTAACCTATCCTAACATAGCCCGATCGGGTGTAATATAACCTAACCTAGCGTAGCCTAACCGGGACATAATATAACCTAACCTAACGCAGCCTAACCGGGTATAAATCAACTTAAAGGGCATGCATTAGACAAAGATCAGACGCAGAGCTCAACCCAAATGATGCATACAATTATCCTAACTCTTGTATTGTTATTATTATTAACATATATATATATATATATATATATATAAACTGATGCATGCAAAACCCCAATAGCAAAATATATACTCTAGCGTAACCAAACCTAACCTAACCTAACCTAACCTAGCATAGCCTAACCGGGCGTAATATAGCCTAACCTAGCGTAGCCTAACAGGGGCATAATATAACTTAACCTAGTCTAACCTAAACTAGCATAGCCTAACCGGGCATAATATAACCTAACCTAGCGTAGCCTAACCGGGACATATTATAACCTAACGCAGCCTAACCGGGTATAATAAAACCTAACCTAGCATAGCCTAACCGGGCGTAATATAACCTAACCTAGCGTACCGTACTATTGCACTGTAGTATTACGGCTTTCCACTCCAAGCCGGGCGCATAGTGGCGAACTGAGTTACTCATGCATTTTCCACCCCTCACAACTTCTAAGAATCGCAAAAGGGACCTTTATTAGCGATACTTTAAAACTTGATGCATCAAGCTTTAAAGTATTGACAAGAAAGATCCCCGATTTTATGATTCTTAGAAACTGCGGGGTGTGTGAAAGGCAAGGGGTAACACAGTTCGGTACTATGCGACCGCCTTGGACCGGAAAGTTGTAATACTACAGTGAAATAGTAACACTAACCCAGGGCGTTGTGATACATCCTGGTACCCGTTTTGTAATGTAATCTCAATAGTGAAGCGTTTATTTCAAAAGCACAGAGGTAAAAATAAGATTCTTAGGCAATAAATAGGTGAACATGAGAGTGCTGTGTTGGTCGCAGAGGGCCATGAAAAGAGATAATTAATTGAGAGAGTAGCCAAATTGCTCTTACATATGAAGTTTGAAGATAAATCATCCCATTCTGCACTTAAGTTGTACCCTTCAGGAGACTTTTTATTGTCACTGAGGAAGTTCGGCGTAAAAAAGTGTTGTATACAGTATTTCGATGAACACTTAAGAAGAAACCCCTTAAACAAAATTCCATTTTCTTTATAAATATCCATAGAAAACTACATTACTTGTATATACCATACTAAATGCATCTATAAATACTATTTTAACTGAAAGCGTTAGCTGATTACTGTTTTTAGATAAATTTGTGTATAAATTTGTGTATTAATTGTGTATTAATTGTGTATAAATTTTTGTATTAATTGGTCTATTATTTGCAAATTCCTTGAAAATGCCATCAGAGACAAAATTACAATCTATACTATAATAAGAGAGCTTTCCGTCCGTCTGTCTGTCTATCTGTCCGTCCGTCACACTTTCAGAAATTGTGAGAAAAACTTGTGAGAAAAAAATTCAGAAATTGTAAAAAAAAATCAGAAATTGTATTACGGGCGGCAATGTGAAGCTCAAGATTTTCATGACTGTGTTCTTTTCTGTAGTTTAGCAATGGGGGAAGGGTGGGAGTGGGGGGAAGGGTGGGAGTGGGGGGAAGGGTTGGGGTGGGCGGAAGGGTTGGGGTGGGGGTAATGGGGGATGGGTGTGGTAATGGGGAGGGGTGGGGGTAATGGGGAGGGGTGGGGGTAATGGGGGAGGGGGTTAGCCCCCAAGTTGTATGAATGGGGTGAGGAGGTTTTGGGAGATACCAGATTCAGAAATGTTGACACAATGTGAAGCTCAAAATTTTCACGGCTGGGTTCTTTTTTTGTAGTTTAGCCTGTCTAACCGTCAGCGAAGTGACGGGAACTGTACTAGTATTCTTAAAAGAAGAAGGATTAATTAGTAATAGCTAACATGGCTTTCGAAATGGCAGTTCATGTTTGACAAACTTAATTGAGTTTTACGATAATACAGGGTGTCCAAGAATTAACTATCTATTTCAATGAAATCGGACAAATTTTTTAAAAACACACTTTTATTTATGTTTATCATGTTTAATATGTGTTAAAATGTATAAATTTCTAAATTTTTTTCATAATTTTATTTTCATAATTTTTTCATAGTTTTTCATAGTTTTATTTTCATTCTCTTTCAGAACCCTATTAATAATGAATACACAAGAACGCATCTTTATTGTAACATCCCGTATCAAAGGAATGCAATGTAATGAAATCAGAGAAAAATTTACAAGAAGATTCCACAGAACCGGTCCTACAGACAAAGCGATTCGTGAACTTGTGAACAAATTTAAAAGAACTGGATCCGTACACGACGAGGTGGGAAGAGGACGCCCAAGGACAGCACGTAACAGTACCGAACAGGTACGACAATTGTTTGAGGATGAACCAACAACTTCGGTTAGGGAGGCCGGTCGAAGACTCAACATATCCAAGACAACAGTTCATAATCTTGCGTTCGACACTGATGAAAAAGGCTTATCACATTCAAGTAAATAAAGTTTTTGACTTATGATTTATAAATCTATTTGTTTTTGTATCATAATTTAGTAATAAACACAAAATTATGTCAGTTTTTATTAAATTTGTCCGATTTCATTGAAATAGATAGTTAATTCTGGGACACCCTGTATGTTAAAGCATCTGGATAAAAAAGAATCTGTAGATATTGTGTACTTGGATTTTGCCAAAGCTTTTGATACAGTTCCTCATAAGCGGTTGCTTGTTAAAGTTAGAGCTCATACCGCTTGGTGAAGGAGGGAATTGCTCTCTTGCACCGCGTTTGACTCAATTTTGAACCTTAAACAATTGAGACTGAACAGGTGAAAATGAATGTATTCTTTTAACTACCGGATGAAAAGGACTTAGTAGATCTTACATATACGAGGTGTGATCAAAATGTTTGGTAAATAGTCCCGCAATTAATGAACGCGTGTCACTAGGTGATGTCAGAGTGTATGGTTATTGGGTTTAGTTTTGGGTTTGATACCATTCGCCGATTTTTCTCTCTGCGTCTTTGATAATTTCGTTCGTAATATTGCCTTTGGTCGCGCTGAGAGACACTGACTGAGTGGCATTGTGGCGGGTATAGCGGGAGGGACCCGCGAATGTAAACACCTCCAAGTCGCGGTTAACTCCATGCCACGATCACGGACAAGTGCATGATGGTAACAATTAGTAGGTCATGTTAACTCAATTGACGACAGTGAATCACGGTTAACTGCATGAATAAAATGTGTGTGTGTGTACCACGATGTGTTTCCTGGTGTCGTTCCCTCTTCACACGAAGTTCGAGCTGGTGGTCCCTGCCTCTAGGAATGGCTTGGTGAAGGAGTGTGCCGCTCTATTTCGCTCTCCACCGCACATAGCCATGTACACCCAGCTCATCTGGCCTAATATGCAGTCTGTTTAATTTCTTCATTTCTACCGTATCTCAAAAGTTGAAATTTCTCGGTGTTAAATGCCCTACTGTTGTCTTCTGACCATTTGTTAGTGTCCCCCTCTGCTCGGTCTCTCTTCACACGGCGGTCAAGCTGTTGGCCCCGTCTCTATGCCTGGCTTGTTGGCGGAGCGAGCTGCTCTCTCCGCAGCGTGTAACCAGGTACACCGGTTCATCTGGTACCGTCCTGTGCCAGGAGTCTAGTCTTCTCTTGAAGACTTCAACTTTGACCCCTGTAACGTTTCTGATGCCCTTAGGAAGCTGGTTAAAATCTTGGCCCCATGACATCCATGCTAATTTCCTTCAGCGTTGAAGAGGTCCCTTGTTAGGCCTTTAGTTTGGTATCGCTACATATTCTGCCTTTCCTATTGTCCAGCGTTGTTTGGATGGTAATTGGCTTTAGTTTGAGGTTTGGTACCATTATATATATATATATATATATATATATAATATATATATATGTAGATAGATAGATAGATAGATAGACAATTAGATGGATAGGTTAAAATACTAGGTTAGTTTAGGTTAGGCTATGCTTGGTCAGGCTATGCTATATTATGTCCCAGTTAGGCTATGCTAGGTTAGGTTATATTACGCCCGGTTAGGCTATGCTAGGTTAGGTTATATTACGCCAGGTGAGGCTATGCTAGTTTAGGTTTTATTATACCCGGTTAAGCTGTGTTAGGTTATAATATGTCCCGGTTAGGCTACGCTAGGTTAGGTTATAATACGCCCCGTTAGGCTATGCTAGGTTAGGTTAGATTATAATATGCCCCGGTTAGGCTACGCTAGGTTAGGCTATATTACGCCCGGTTAGGCTATGCTAGGTTAGGTTAGGTTACGCTAGAGTAGATAGATAGATAGTTAGATAGTTAGATAGATAGATAGATAGATAGATAGATAGACAGTTAGATGGATAGGTTAAAATACTAGGTTAGTTTAGGTTAGGCTATGCTTGGTCAGGCTATGCTATATTATGTCCCAGTTAGGCTACGCTAGGTTAGGTTATATTACGCCCGGTTAGGCTATGCTAGGTTAGGTTATATTACGCCAGGTGAGGCTATGCTAGGTTAGGTTTTATTATACCCGGTTAAGCTGCGTTAGGTTATAATATGTCCCGGTTAGGCTACGCTAGGTTAGGTTATAATACGCCCCGTTAGGCTATGCTAGGTTAGGTTAGATTATAATATGCCCCGGTTAGGCTACGCTAGGTTAGGCTATATTACGCCCGGTTAGGCTATGCTAGGTTAGGTTAGGTTACGCTAGAGTATATATTTTACTATTGGGGCTTTGCATGCATCAGTTTATATATATATATATATATATAATAACAATACAAGAGTTAGGATAATCGTATGCATCATTTGGGTTGAGCTCTGCGTCTGATCTTTGTCTAAGGCATGCCCTTTAAGTTGATTTATACCTGGTTAGGCTGCGTTAGGTTAGGTTATATTATGTCCCTGTTAGGCTACGCTAGGTTAGGTTATATTACACCCGGTCGGGCTATGTTAGGATAGGTTAGGTTAGGCTAAGTTAGGCTAGGTTAGGTTAGGCTATATTATGTCCCAGTTAGTCTACGCTAGGTTAGGTTATATTGCGCCCGGTTGGGCTATGCTAGGTTAGGCTACGGTAGGTTAGGTTTTATTATACCCGGTCGAAGCATTTCATAATTCTTTATTGCTGGATAGAATCCAATCTTCTACGTTTTTAAATGTTTTTGTAACAATACGCTCTATTAGAATTCGAATCTTCAAGGCCGTGTTTAATTCGTGAATTGCACTGAAGAAAATTTAATTTAATATGTCCCAAAAGCTGGTTTAAAATTACAATAAATATAATGCAGTAAATCCTGTTAAATACAATTATTAAATTGTAGAAAGTGCAGTTATATTAGTTATGCCATAAATTCCATTTTTATATGCATACGTTTATTATGCAGCAGGATTGCAAGTAAATGAGGAAAAATGAATAAATTACTCCGAGACAGAATCTATTTTGTTTATAAAATCATATTAATATTTTTTGTAATAAGGCTTAAAGATATGTTGGTGTCTTAAAGATAAATTTATAACGAAACAAAATAATTGTCCAAAAGAAGAAAAATGAATAAGTTACCCCGAAATAAATGTGTTTTGTTTTAAAAATCATATTAATGCTTTTTATGTTATAGTTTAAAGATAAAATTGTCTTAAAGATAAATTTATATTTAAACAAAATAATTGGCAAAAAGAGGAAAAGTTACCACGAAATAGAACCTATTTTGTTTTAAAAATGATATTAATATTTTTTGTAATAAGGCTTAAAGAAATATTGGTGTCTTAAGGATGAATTTATATTGAAACAAAATAATTGTCCAAAAGAGGAAAAATGAATGTTACCCCTAATTTAATTTCTATTTTGTTTTAAAAATCATATTAATGCTTCTCATGTTATAGTTTAAGGATAAAATTGTGTCTTAAAGATAAATTTATAATGAAACACAATAATTGGTTAAAAGAGGAAACATTAATAAGGTACCCCTAATTTAATTTCTATTTTGTTTTAAAAATCATATTAATGCTTTTCATGTTATAGTTTAAGGATAAAATTGCGTATTATGATAAAAATTTGTATTTGTTTTAAACTTAGTTTATCTTATTCGATTTTTTGTTTAAAAGATCGCCCTACCAAATGCCAAATAGGCCTCGTTAAACCACGAAAAGCTCAATAGAAAAACTATTGGCGTTGCCTTTTTTTATCTGGCCCCATAAACGTATTTGTTTATGTTTAATAGCTGAGTCTATTGGGTCGTAGTCAGAGACCTTGTCGGTCTACGAGGATTTGGTAAGTAAGGCTGTGGTGAAGGTGGTTGGTGGGTTGTTGTGCAATAGTTTCACCACCAATCGTCTACGTTTGGACGCTTGGTTGTAGCTCTCATATCGGTTACGTGGTGTTGATGGGATGAGCTCCTAAAAGTCTATACTTAGACGATTGTTGGTGATGTGATGTTTTTTTTGTGTGGTGGTTGTGCTCGTATATATTTTGCTATTGGGGCTTTGCATGCATCAATCAGTTTATTTATATATATATATATATATATATATATATATATGTGTGTGTGTGTGTGTGTGTGTGTGTGTGTGTGTGTGTGTGATAATATGGGCTTTATGGGCGTACTGTCGGTGAGTGTATGTGCGTTTGTGTGCGCTTTTAATTCGTTCGAAAGTTATTAATATATACAGACCATTTTTGCCTCCTAAGAAGCCTTCTAAGCCAACTGACGGATTAAGCCAGAATATATGTTCTAATTAAATAATAGTGGAAACTGGCAACTTAGCCAAATAAGCCAACTGGCAGATTAAGCCAGAATATATGCTTTAATTAAATAAATAGCGCAATCTGGCAACTCAGCCAGATAAGCCAAATGGCTGATTAAGCCAGCTGGCTGATTAGGGGCCCTATAGGACAACGGCCGCTCGGCTGAAGTCTTAATATGCGCTTGGTTCCTGCCAGGCGAACACCCCTCTTCCTTTCTCTCCTTCTCCTCTCTTTTTCTCTAGGGGGATAACTCCGCCTCCAAGTTGCATAACCCCTTGTTGCTCTTGCACCATTCCCCCCTCCCCTTTGGTGCATAACAACTTGCACCATTCCCCCTCCCCCTTGTTGCATAACAACTTGCAACATTCCCCCCTCCCCTTGTTGCATAACCTTATACAACATTTCATTTGCAACATTGATCAACATTGCATTGCACGCTCCCATTTTGCGCCCATGCTACTGGTAGCAATATATGCCTCCGAGTTGATTGTTTGTCCTTTCTTCATAATGTCCACCAGAATCACCCCTTCCATGTTCCAGAAGATGGTGGTCATAACCTTTCCTGCAGAGGGAGCCATTTTGAACTTTTTCTTGTGTGGGGAGTCTGCGTGATGCCACTCCATGGATCGGCATTTTGTTTCAGGTTCAAACCTTTCGCCTCGTATCGAACCAACGACTCAAAAGTAATTTCATTTCTTTGGGCTTTGTGATCTTCAGTCAGTTGGCGAGGAACAAACCATGAATACACTTTTGAGTATCCCAGTTGCTGAATTATCGTATTCACACTTCCTTCACTAATTCCTAGCTCCAGTGATAGCTCCTTGTATGTGACCTCTCCGATTTGATCGAATGATGCTGTTAGCACTTTGCACAGTGTGAGATGTGACAGCCAATGCCGGGCGACCGCTGCGTGGCTCATCATCGAGACTGGCTCTCCCTCTCTGCGACGATCTCACACGTTTAGACCAGCGTCCAACTGTGCTTCGATCAACAACAGTATCTCCGTAAACGTTTTGTAGACGTTTGTGAATATTTCCAACTGTTTCCTTCTCTGCGGTTAAGAACTCGATAACAGCTCTCTGTTTACGACGCACATCATGTCAGACGCCATTTTCGAAACTGAACCATCGGTTTTATACAAGGGCGTTTAAAAACGGGTTTATACAAGGAGGGGAGGTTCAAACTGGAAAAATCCGTTTATGTGAAGCACAGAAAGTTGAAAATTACAGCTCAAAAGACATTTCAGCCCCATGGCCTATTATTTAGCTAAGAAAAAAGGGTGGGTCAAAATATATTGAGTGCCCCTAGTATATTGAGGCAGATCACATATCGGGAGCTTCAACACTCATGCTGTCAAATTGTAAATATATTTGTTGGTAGCACGGAACTGTGACAAATAATTCGAAATAATGCCACCCATCTGATTCATTAGTTGAAAATGTTTGCAGGTGTTTGAACATCAGCATCCGCAGCTTTCATTTCACACCTGATTTTTCGGGGGTACATATTACCATATATGAACTGAAGATAATGACACAAACTTTAAGGATTGTATCCACCCCGAGCCTACACTATACAGTACAGTATATAGGCCTATATATATATATATATATATATATATATATATATATATGACTCAAGTGTAGTCAATTCTAACTCCTTAAGCCTATCCTCGTACGACTTTGACCTCGTACGACTTTGATACATGTATTATATATATATATATATATATATATATATATATATATATATATAATACATGTATCAAAGTCGTACGAGGTCAAAGTCGTACGAGGATAGGCTTAAGGAGTTAGAATTGACTACACTTGAGACTAGGAGGCTAAGGGATGATCTAATCCAGGTTTTCAAAATTATGAATGGGTTCAATAACGTAAACAGAGATAGCTTTTCGAAATGTCCCAATATAGTAGAACTAGAAATAACGGGTGTAAGCTGACAAGTAGAAGGTTTTTACGCATTGAATAGTAAATAGCTGGAATAGCTTCCCCCTAGAAGTAATTAGTAGCACGTCTATAAACATATTTCATAATCGATTAGACGCATATGTTGATAGATTGGATATAGTTTAAGGAAGTAAAATTAAGGCTTTTGTGGTTCGGAACCCACGTAAAATTGTAGGTCCCCGCCGCCATCAAGGAAGACATGCGCAATACACAATTACACACACAGTTAGGTAGACCAGCCATGAGTGGATCCTAGGGTCTTTATTGGTCAGAAACATTATAACATTATAACATATATACATTGTCATAATTAAGATTCTGTAATTCAAAGGAACATATTCCTTTATGTATGTAAATAAATTAAAATGTCATTTCTTGTATATTCTTAATTACTTCATAAAAACTCGCGACTACACTTGTGTAAAGTTTAATTTCACATATTAATTTATGAACATCTATCTACATTATTTATATATATATATATATATATATATATATATATATATATATATATATATATATATACAGTATATATATATATATACACACAACGGTTAAGATTCAGTGATGAAGCAAGCGCGCTTTGAGGTTCTCTCTCTCTCTCTCTCTTGAATTTATAAAAATTTAAATGTGAGATTGTTAAAGATGGCCGTAACAATTAAAACAGAATATATCCTGGAATTTTTTCAATTCAGATAAAATGTAACAAGAGATTCAACACACATGCTATCAAGGTGTAAGTATATTTGTTGGTAACACGGAACTATGACAAATAATTCGAGATAATACCACCCGTCTGATTCATTAGCTGAAAATATTTGCAGGTGTTTGAATATTAGTACCCACAGCCTTCATCCCACACCTCTAATATTTTGGGGGTACATATTATCATATATGTACTGAGGATAATGACACAAGCTTTAAGGCCAGTATCCACCCCTCATATATATATATTTATTATCATAATTAAGATTCTGTAATTGAAAAGAACATATTCCTTTCTGTATCTAAATGAATTAAAATGTGTATTCTCTTACATTCTGAATAACCTCAATAACTCGCGACATACTTGTGTAAAATTTAATTTCACGTATCACTGGGGAACAAATTTTAACTTTTTTTTTGTTTCTTGGTCGGTCTTATATGATCTTTTCCGCTGATTCCGAATATAGCCGTAGAATTTCTCTATCACCCAAGGTTACTGAGAAATTTGTATTTTAATATTTATTCAAAAAGTGTATAGAAGTTAGTAAAAATACTTCATAAAAATTATATTAGTGGCAGATTGGCATTTAAAATATTCTTCTTAAAACTTCTTTGTCACTGATTTTCTCTTGTAGTTTTCATTAGGAGCTTCTCGCATCAATGTCCAGCAGTAATCAACTAACATTGCCGGATCCCACCTCCCTTGGTAGCGTTTCTCCATAGTAGCTATATCTTGGTGGAACCTTTCTCCATGCTCATCGCTTACGTCGCCGAGGTTTTCAGGGAAGAAATCTAAATGGGAATGCAAGAAATGGATTTTTAGTGACATATTACATCCCAATAACCTATATGCTTCAATCATGTCCTGCACTATTTTTTCATTGTTAGAGGCTTTGATGTTCCCTAGAAAATTTGTGACAACATTCTTCATGGCCTCCCATGCCACTTTTTCTTTTCCTCTCAAGGCATCATCAAACTTTTGATCTTTCATGAGCTCTCTGATTTGGGGACCAACAAAGATCCCTTCTTTTATCTTTGCATCGCTAGTCGTGAAAACTTTTTTCTTCAAATATTTGAATGCCTCATCTTCCTTGTTCATTGCTTTGACAAAATTTTTCATGATGCCAAGTTTGATGTGAAGTGGCGGTAAGTATTTTCTTGGGGTCAACTAAGGGTTCATGAGACACATTCTTCAGTCCTGGGATACATTTTTGACGAAGTGGCCAATCCTTTACAAAATAATGCGAATCTCTGGCTCTGCTGTCCCATTCACAAAGGAAGCAGCAGAACTTCGTATAACCGAGCTGCATTCCCAGAAGAAGCGCGACGACTTTAAATCCCCACATATATACCAACGAAACTGGTCATAATTAATCTGCTGAAGGATGAGTTTCATATTTTCGTAAGATTCCTTCATGTGGACAGCGTGCCCTACAGGAATGGAAGGGTATTATTTCCATTGTGAAGTAGTACAACCTGAGGCTTAGCTTCGAAGAGTCAATAAATAAACGCCAATCTTCAGATTTGTGCTCATGACCGAGAGCTAACAGCAGTCCATTTACATTATTACAGTAGCATAAACCACCTGACGAGGAGAAATACTGCATCAGATCTTTTTGGCGAGTGCGGAACGCCGATATGCTTGTATCTTTTCCCAGCAAATTCCATTCACGTAACCTGGAGCCCAATAATTCCGCTTTCTTTTTCGGAAGGTCCAAATCTCTCACGAGATCATTCAGCATAACCTGCGTTATCATACGTGGTTTATTTGATTCAGGTTGCTGAAAGTCTGTATCTTTAGTGTCATCAATTTCCATTGGTTCAACTTCAGACTCTTCATCCAGTGTCCATGACTTTGGGGGAGTTGGAATTAGGTTATCATCGTCATGTAGTACTGGTCTCATGGCAGATGCAAGATTTGGGTATTGAATTTTATGTTTATTTTTGGCAGAGAATCCTGAAACGTTAGTCATACAAAAATAGCAATCCGTTAGGTGATCCTTGGGCTCTCTCCAAATCATTGGTATGGCAAATGGCATATTTGCGGGTACCTTTAATCCAACCCCTAAGAGTGACGGCACAGGAAATGCATGAGATATGAGGTGCCCAGGATTTGTCTTGGTCGCCTACCTTACATCCAAAATAAAGTTCGTAAGCCTTCTTCACGAGTGGGGTCATCGTCTTCCTCTGTGCCATTATGGTCAGTTCTCCACATACGTAGCAAAATGTATCCCTGGGATTAATACAGTTTCGATTCATGCTGGTGGAAAATTATTGAAATCATGGAAAACTTTTTGGAATGAAAAACCAATTTTTTCTACTATGAAAAATTTTAAAATTTGAGCAAAACTTGAAAAAAATTTCTTTTAGTAAAAATCTGTTTGTTTAAATAGCTATATTTTTTTTAATGCAAAAAATACTATAAATATAGTTAACCTGGAAAAAAGAAAGTAAAAATTAAATTAGTACACTTAATTTTAAACTATTTTGGGAAAACTCTGAGTAAATGGAAATATTATTTTCTCGAAAACTATGGGTGATAGAAACATTCTGGAACCATATTTGGAATCAGCATCAAAAGTTATATACGAAACACCAAATAGTTTTCACGAAACAAAAATGTTGTTCCCTAGTGATATTAGTACCCACAGCCTCATCCCACACCTCTAATATTTTGGGGGTACATATTATCATATATGTACTGAGGATAATGACACAAGCTTTAAGGCCAGTATCCACCCCTATATATATATATATATATATATATATATATAATTATTATCATAATTAAGATTCTGTAATTGAAAAGAACATATTCCTTTCTGTATCTAAATGAATAAAATGTGTATTCTCTCTTACATTCTGAATAACCTCAATAACTCGCGACTATACTTGTGTAAAATTTAATTTCACGTATATATATATATATATATATATATATATATATATATATATATATATATTAGGCCGGGTCGAAAAGGGATCAAGGTCAAGATTTTGCTTAGGTACATATTGTGAGGTTGATCATTTTGCAATAGTAGTATCCACACCAAACATCAAGGCTGTGGGACCTTCGCTACCCCACCCCCGTACCGATACTCACTTTTTTCCATATGAATTTGTATGGGAAATAGGCCAAAATTCGAAAATCGTAAAGATCGACCCTAAATATTATTTTTTTTGCTTTCGGATGGCCAAAATCGGGTTCCCCGGCACGAATTACATCAGAATAGACCATTCACCAACTTTGTTTGAGATCGGGGGGTAGGGGGTAGGGTCTTAAATCTGATGCTGACTCATAGCACTGGATATAAGACCTAATATTACATTATTTTTGTTTTTTCTTTCCAGATTCCTATTTAGGTACCTAGAATGTTAAAAGTTTGTGTTAAAATACGTTATTTAATTTTAAAATATCAGTAATGAATAAAAATTAAAATCTTATTAAATTAAATTATGGCTACTAGAAAAAGAAGCCACAATGCAGCCTTCGGATATCCAGCAAAATTTTCATCTGCCATGACGCCATCAAAAGCTGATGTTGTAAGGTACTTCTATTTTATTGTTAGAGAGGAAGAATCTAAAGCACAGGGTAAAATAAGTAAAAATTATTGCTATAACGTAGTTGTTCAAGATATAAAAGAAATTTGGCAAAAATTTTCTTTCCCACAATCGATACAAAGGGAATTTATGTTAGAGTTACTAGACTTATAGAAGATGCTAATAAGTTAACTAAATGCCCTATGATAAAAAGAAATGAAAAATATTATGAAACATTAAAGAAATATGACGAGATGTTTGACATATCTCCATGCCACTGTTATGATAAAGGCATAAAGGATAGAAAACTTTGTAGGTGTGAACATAAAATACCTATTATAGAATGGGAAGCTTTTATTGGTCAAAAAGAAAGAAAAAACATTTAGGAAAAATTGATAAAAAAACTACTTCAAGTAATTTGAGAAAGTTGGACAAAATCCAGGAAGCACAGGAAAGGGAAAAGAAATCAAAAGAAAAATTAAGAGAAGCAAGGGAATTTGTATCATCAGAAGTGATAGAAGATGATAATGAAAATGAAGATGTCGATTTTCAAGACAGAGAGGACTTAGATTATGAAGAAGACTTAGAATTAATAGAAAATTTTCAAAATAGATATACCTATGAAAATTTAGGCAAAACTTCAGAGAGATATAAGGTAGGCAATAGGGCCACAGCAGCCCTTATAAACGCTGCCTTAAAAGATATGCAGATTTTAAGTTCAGAAAATATGCTTGATCGAAAAAAAAGTTGAAAGAGAAAAAAACAGAATTGGTAAAACAAACAATGATAAGTATAAAGAAGAAAACCAAAATGTGGAATGTATTGGATTTGATGGAAAAGGTGATACACTGACAGAATCATGCAAAATAAAAGAAGAACACTATGTTATAATTAAAGAGCCGCAAAGCGTTTACATTGATCACGGAGTACCAGATAATGGCACTGCAAGGGCGATTGCTGATGAAATAATTACTGTTATTGAAGATTCAAATAGTGCTAATTCAATTAAAGGTCTACTTTGTGATGGAACCCCAGTGAACACAGGCAGAGTTGGAGGGGTCATTAAATTAATAGAACTTCATCTTGGCAGTCCCTTCAGTGGCTCGTTTGTGAATTACATTTAAACGAATTGCCCTTGATGCACTTTTACAAAAGCATTGAGGGCAGAACCACTGGCCCAAACACCTTTGAAGGGCCACTTGGCAATAATTAAAAAACTGATTACAAAACTGAAAGTAATAAATTTGAACCGATAGAAGTAAAGTTCAAGAAATACCTCCTAATATTGTAAAAGATTTGAGTAGTGACCAAAAATACTTGTACGAAATGTGTCATGCATTACAAACAGGAAATGTTTCTGAGGGTCTCGCTGTAAGATCTCCAGGACGACTAAATCACGCCAGGTGGCTGACTTTGGCTAACATGGTTCTCCGCCTATACATTTCTACATCAAATCATGATACTAACCTAAAAGATCTTGTCATATTTGTCATCAATTTTTATGCCCCTGCGTGGTTTCAAATAAAATCACACCCAAAAGCCACTGAGGGTGCGCGAAAGTTTTGATTTATGACAATTCTTCGAAATTTTGATGTAAAATTCAAGAAAATTATTGAGCCGGTCATGAAAAACAACGCTTACTTCGCTAATCCTGAAAATATACTTTTGTCAATGGTTTCTGACGAAGGATTACATATTAGAGAGCTAGCAATTCAAAAGATAATTCTTTCCAGAACTGGGTTTTCAGGAGCCAGAAATTATGAGCTACTAAGATCTATAAATTTTCTAGCAAATGATTATATTGATTTGATTAATTGGAATGAGCAGATAATCACTCCTCCACTTTTGCTAAGTAATTTTACCAATGAGCAATTGCTTCAGATTAGAACTAAACCTCTAGAAATACTAGATTTTCCATGTCACAGCCAAAGCGTTGAACAGGGTGTGAACTTAGTAACTAAATCTAGCCAGGAAAGAATTGGTTATATTAATCGGCATAAATTTATTTTAAATACTTTAGAGTCTAGAAAAGAACTGCCTACTTTTGAATGGAAAGGTCAATGGAAGGAATAAAAAAAAACATTAGTTTTAGGTAAAAAAATTTATTGAATTTCTCTCTTAATTTCTAAATTTCTACCAATAATAGCTAAAAATTTATGTATTAAATTTTTCTTTCATGCATTTTTGTATTTTTTTAATTTTTTTTCATTAAAAAATAAATATAATAGTGTTTTATAAGCGAACTTTTGTAATAATTAAAAAGTTTCGAAGTAAATCGCAAATTATCTCGAATTTTACGAATTTTCTAAAAAAACTGAAACCGGTAGTGGGGGTAGGGGTCGTCAGAATTCAAAAATATTTTACCATGGTGTTACTATGATGATTGAACCACCTCACACTATGTACGTAAGAAATAAAAAATTTCAACCGGCCTGATATATATATGTATATACTGTATATATATATATATATATGCTGTATATATATATATATATATATATATATATATATTATATATATATATATATATATATATATATATATATATATATATATGCTTATATATATATATATTATATATTTACACGGCTAATCTTCAGGATTAAGCAAACGCCTTGAGGTTCTCTCTCTCTCTCTCTCTCTCTCTCTCTCATTGATAAAAACTTAAATGCGAGATTGAAAAAGATGGCCGTAGCAATTAAAATAGAATATCTCACAATAAAAACAATAATAATAATAACAATGTTAATTCTTTGTAGGGATCTTCCAAAAAGCCTGCAATGAATTCACAATGCTTTTTTGTTTCAATTTCTTGTACATTGTATTACTATTATGCTTTATTAACAGGCAGGATCATTTAAATTAATTATATATACACATAAAATCTTGCTGCAAGTAGGGTCAGCGATTAGTATAGGAAAAAGTTATAACATATACAGTATCGTGCAAAAGTCAGAGACCACTATCGATCTGATAATTATTAGATAATCTGTCGTATGAAAATTGGTTTTCATACTAAAATACCTATTAACTAGACCCCCTGGTTCATATAAACGTATAACTGAGAATTACTTAAGTGTATAAAGTTGCATAAGCTGGGTGACCCTCTGTCTGCATAAATTAGGCTTGAGGGTTAATTCATTATATTACTTATGACGCATGTGGTTAAAGAGCTAGCTAACTATTAATAATGGATCTGCAGTAAATGCTCCGAAGCTATTGTTATATCATTATTTACAATTAAAAGTATTGACATATTCACTTAAATTCTAAAAAACAAATTTATCCAAAAAAAAAGTTTATTCCTTCACAGGCTTAAAAAATGGCGAAACGTACAATTTCTGATGAGATTAGATATAATATAATGCATTTGCATGGTGAGGGACTGAGTCAACGAAAAATAAGTGAATCTACAGGTGTTTCCAAAACTGATGTAAAAAAAATCTTGACTCGTCACAGATCAAATGGGATCCCAGCTGATCGTCCTAGATCAGGGAGGTCCTCTAAGTTTTTCCATCTGATCTACAATATCTAAAGATTACTTCCCTTCACGACAGACGAAAATCCAGCACTCACTTCCAGCAGCTCTCGAAAAAACAACAGGTGTCTACAGTAAGTTGATCCCTCTATTGTACGAAGGAAGTTTAACTCAGTAAGTCTTAAAGGACGTGTTGCAGCAAAAAAGCCACTTTTAAGGAATGGAAATAAAGAGAAGAAAATAGGCTTTCCTACACAAGTATTGGACATCTGAGATCTACTTATCCCTCTATCAGGGATCAATCTAGCTATTTCAAAGCTAAAATCCTGAAAGGAGACATAACTTTTCACTCCACCCTGAGCTGCCGCAATTAAATATTCAGCATATGTACCACAAAATATGGGACAAATTTCCGCAGCCTGCTTGAGTTTTTTAGATTCCTCGGGGGTGAAATCATCTTTTCCTACATGGGAGGAGTATGCAAAAGACCTAGTATGAGGCGGTCTCTGTGGAAGAGAAGGAGGAGGAGATGGTGGGGGAGAAGGGGTTCTCCCTCAGGCTTCTCGACTATCCTGGCTAATCGGCATGTTTACAGTAGAGGTTGTATCTAAAGATATGGGCCAAAATTTTACTGAATCTCTAAAATTCGTTAATGAGGGACTATGTTCCAAATTAGTTTCGGACTTGAAATAAGATATTTCTGACGGAAAGAACGGGACTCGATTCACGTCAAACTCTGGCGGTAAAAAATGAACTCCTGAAGGGATCACTTTTGGGGTGGTGCCTGCTACAGGAGAACTGTGATATTTTCTCGTCCCCTGAAACCAATCGCAATACAAACAGGGTCACTTACCTTTATATCTTCTCTGATGGGAAGATGCCTTCTCCTGTTGCTTGGATTCTGGTAGGAGACTTCGACCTCAGTTGGGCCTGAGCAGCAGTTTTCGATCGGGTGATCCTGATATTGCTCTCCGTCTTCTTTTGTTCGGTGCAGGTGGCTCGCATGCACGCGTTTTAGCCGTCGATGGTGTCTTTGGCTAAGAAATGGGATAAAGAAAATCTTTGAATCCCACTTCTGACACCACTGTAATACGCCTCCCTCTGAGTCGGGCAAGTCAGGATGACATGGATTACTCGAAAGAGGGTATTACATAAGTACTCCTGGATGCAGGACGACGTCTCGAAGTTCGAAATCCCACAATCGAAGAGCACTTTGTGGATCCGAAGATTTACTTTTCCCAAATTATCAAAAGTCAAAGATAAAGGAAACACGACGGCGTTTAAGTTTTTTAACTGAATTTAGGCAAGATGAAATTTAATCAGTTACAGTGAATCAAATGTTTCGTTTGCACAGAATTAAGAGTTAATGATAAACGTTTATAGACAAAGCATAGTCAATCCTTAAATGTAAAATTAATTGAGTTATACGATAAATAATGCTAGAGTCTACCGCCTTTCCTATCCTACTGTCAGAACTCTCAAAGCCCAAATTTCCGAATGAACCAAATTTCCTAAAAAGCTATATCTTTAACGAGCTAAATTAGATATTCCCCGCTAATCTTTTTAACTGCACCATTCGCTTAATCCCTCTTTTAATTATGAAATTTTAGCTATGTAATAATGTGATATTGTAATGTTGTGATATTATTACATGTTCTCACTAACGGCATTTGTAAGCATGTGTAATTCCATCATTTTTGAAAAGGTTCAAGGTACTAGACCCTAAAATAATTCAATCCACAAGATTTTATCCCTTATACGAGCCGAAAGGATCCGAATTTCATGTTTGCATTTCTCTCACTTTACTAAATGAAAACAATTGTATAAATGGAAACACCTATTCTTGGTCAAATACTGAGCTGTATTATTTACTGTATGTAATTTATTTTAATGAATTAAAATTACTAAATATATTATGTGAAATAGAGAAAGTATCTGTTTTAATTTTAAATTGATTTAACAATTGCTGTTGTCTGCTGCCATAATTCATGAGCGAAGATATTTCCATTATGACTAATGGCGTAGTGACGTCATATAAACAACATCCTTTGTAATTATTTATGTATTGTATGTAAACTGAGGTCATGTTAATTTAGTTTCCCTTTCAATCTTGAATGAGTTATTTTTCAATTATAGACCACATTTTCATATGTGAAACACTTTTCAATTGCCGTATAAATCACCTTCCTTCCCCCAATAATTATTACAAGTACTCTTTTATAATTTTATGCGACATGACAGTTGCGATGCCAGAATTCTTAGCTACGCAAAATGCTCGCATTCTAACTGTTGTTAAATTTCAATTTTTGGAGAATACTCCATAAAAATCTCCCCAGACATTTAACATGATTTCAGTGGCACTAAAGCCGCGTCCTGAAAGTACATTTTACTGAGCCCAACCTTCCGATACGAACCTGGTACGTTCTTTTTATTTTTTTAAGGGTGGACGGATCTGTTATACATGAACAAGGAATTGAAGAACCCCTCCGTCTATGATGATATTCCACTCTCAAACCAGGGCTCTCCTAAACAAGGTTTTACTACCAGGTTGGCGCCTACGTAGCACCCATAACCTGTAGACTTCTATACATTTCTCACGTTCCATGGTGAACGTAAGGTTCACGTGAGAAGCCTCGGTCTGCCTTAAGTCCCACGCGCAAGCCACACTCACATTAGCACTGAGAGTCTCAATCACTCATGCGTCTCACGCACTTCACAGAGCTTCTGACAAGAGAGAAAGTCGGATTCCGCCATATATAAGGAGGAGTCCGAAGCCTGGACACTCAGAGTTCAGACGGGCTGCGCCGGAAATGCTCTCCGAGCTGAACCAGTGGAAAATTTTGCTCGTTAAAGATATAGCTTATGAGGAAATTGGGTTCTACAGATCTACAGAAGCTTAGGCTACCCAAAGATCCACTCTAAGGTTAGCCCGAGAGAAAGAAGAGAGTATGGGGTTAAAAGAAGAGAATAAGGGGTTAAGTAAGAAGCAAAACCTATCATTCGTGGGTTAACATTCATTCGGAAAAAGAGAGAGAAAGACTCGCCATCATCATCCACTGGCCACTGCGGACAAGTCGGAAAAATAGTCGAAGTGAATAGGAAAGGGGTGAAAGATGAAAAGAAGTAAAACAAGAACGCTTACAAACCATGCAAACACAGTCTTAACTCAAACACTGTCATACCATGCAAACTATAAACATGCAAGTAAAGAGAAGATAAGAAAAGAACAAAAAAAAAGTATGAAGAGTATAACAAAAAGTGGGTTAGTTTACGCTACGAGCTACATCTAAGTTCGTGTTAGTCTAATTTTTTTTTAATATAATTTTATTGCTGGCATATCACACGCTGGCATGTCACAAGCTGGCATTAATCATCAACAGACTTAAACCTCGATCATTACCTCCAGAGCTCCTGTTGCTAATTGTTTTATTATTTTAAACGACGTTCATATTTTTAAAATGCCTATCTAAACGGTTTTTAAACATATTAACGCTGGTAGAGTTCACGACGGACGCGGGAAGATTATTCCATTTATCAATTACTTTAAACGTAAAAAGGATTTTAGCGATGTTAGTAATGAAACGTCTGCACCGTAATTTAAATCCGTTACTACGAATATTGCTATTATCGAAAGTGAACAGTTTGTCAAAATTACGTTATCGATTTTATTAACGATTTTGAAAACTTCAATAAGCTGCTCCCCCTTTAATCTCGTATTTTCGACTGAATGCAAGTCTAACGATTTAATCCTATCTTCGCAAAACTTGTTGCGTAGTGACGGAATTAGTTTCGTGGCGCGTCGCTGAACCCTTTCCAACCCATCAATATCCGCAAGCAAATAGGGGCACCAAAACTGAACGGCATATTCTAAGTGAGGCCTGACTAGGGACTTGTAAAGGGTGAATATAATATTTTTCGCTTTAAATTCAAAACTACGCGCTATGAAGCCTAACATCGTATTATATTTTGCGCAATACTCCAGGCACTGGTTCCTAACTTTTAAATCCTTAGACACACGTACGCCTAAATGTACCTCATCGTCAACGCTCGCTAACTGTCTATCATCCATCGTGTACGTGTAATTGTTGTTACGAGAACCTATATGCAAAACTTTACATTTGTCTACGTTAAATTGCATCTGCCACTTATCCGTCCACTCCATAATCCTATTTACATCGTCTTGGAGCTTATTTCTATCGGCCACGTTAAGAACTTTACCGCCTATTTTAGTATCGTCCTCGAATTTTGACACGTTACTGGTCAAGCCTACATCTATGTCGTTAATGTAGATTACGAATAGCAATGGGCCTAACACTGAATCCTGAGGGACACCGCTACCCACATCCAACCACCCCAATTCCCTACCGTTAACAGCGACCCTCTGTTTCCTGGCACGAAGCATTTCCTCGAACCAGTTAGCCACCTGACCGTGTATTCCGTGCGCTTTAACCTTTGCAATTAATCTTCTATGCGGAACTGTATCGGACGCTTCTTTAAAGTCTAAATAAATAACGTCAGCCGCTCTATGCCGATCGTATTCGCGCACTATTTCGTTATAAAACTCTAACAAATTAGTTAAACAAGATTTATAGCTTCGAAACCCATGCTGACTACTATTAATCAAATCGCGACTTTCTAAGTGATCGACGATACGATCCCTAACTACGGATTCCAAAAGTTTACCGATAATTGACGTTAAGCTAATAAGCCTATAATTGCTAGCTACTGTGAGGTCGCCTTTTTTAAAAATGGGCGAATACACAACAGAATACACAACACATTTTTAATATATATATATATATCGGGTGGCCCAAAAAAAAGTTCTCATTTTTCAACTAGTCATAGCTCAGTAACCCGTGGACCTATATAGACGATATTTTAACACAATTTACACCAAAGCCTTGTCTCACTATGGTTAAAATTTGAAAACGATATCATTTATGCTTTTCTCACAATTTAGAAAATAAAAACTCCTGTCAAAAAAACAAATATCGATTGTAGTCTATGCTCGGCCTTTTGGCGAATTTTAGGCCATGCGTAGCCTACGCCCGTTTCAGAGTTTACGAGCTTACAGACTACATATCCTTCAGTCCTTCAGTCCTTCAGTCGCAATCATGACGTTGTCAGAAGAAGACTGTGCTCTCATTAAAGCTTGCTACATTGACAAAGGATGGAAGAGTGGAAGATTAATACGAGAGTTTCCAGGGAGAGGTTGGAAGAGACGTACACTAGACAAACTGTTAAAGAAGCTTCGCGATACAGGAACCACCACCAGGAAACCAGGAAGTAGCAGGCCAAAAACAGCAACAACACCAGAAAACGTGGATTACA
Source organism: Bathynomus jamesi (assembly GCA_023014485.1). NCBI lineage: Eukaryota > Metazoa > Arthropoda > Malacostraca > Isopoda > Cirolanidae > Bathynomus > Bathynomus jamesi. The sequence goes on along the minus strand of JAJOZX010001186.1, from coordinate 470,824 downwards.
TAAATGATAAAATCTGCTCTCAAGAAAATGAACCAGGGACTCATTTATCGCAACGGACAATTGCCAAAAAATCTGAGTATTGGTAGGAGTTCTGTGCAATGTGTAGTAAAATCGCTGAACCTAAAACCATTCAAAAGGATTCCCACATCTAGAAAAAACGAAAATGTGAAGGATAAAAGAAAAACAAGGTGCAGACAGTTGCTTAATAAATTTTCAGTTGATGGTGTTAAGAAGATAGTGTTCACGGATGAGAAGGATTTTACACTAGAAATTCCACGAAATCCTCAAAATGACGTTGTCTTCGGACGTGGTCGAAAACGCGATATTCCGGTGAATAGACTGTATCATGAGACATCGCGATTTTCAAAAAAAGTGATGATATCTGCAGGCGTTTCTTGGAATGGTAAAACTGACGTTCATTTTATTGATACCGAAACGACGAAAGTGAATTCCGTAAATTACGTGGAACTTTTAAACACAAAGTTGTTGCCAGACTGCCGTCGTCTCTATCCAGAAAATGATTTTTGTTTTCAACAAGATGGGGCACCGTCACATACAAGCAAGGCCACACAGGCATTTCTGAATGATAATACGCGCAAATTCATTACCAAGAATGAGTGGCCGCCTCAAAGCTCGGACTGTAACCCGATGGATTATTCGATTTGGGAGTTGCTGAAAGAGAAAGTTTATCGTGGGCAGCGCGAAAAATTTACTGAACGTGAATTAAAGGACAAAATACTACAATCATGGCATGAAATTGACAATAATGAGGTGCAACGAAGCATCTCTGTGTGGAAGAAGAGACTCCGATTAGTTTGTCAACAGGACGGTGGTCCAGTCGATCATTTAATTGGCTAAAATAAATAAAATATTCATGATATTTGTTTTTTTGACACGAGTTTTTATTTTCTAAATTGTGAGAAAAGCATAAATGATATCGTTTTCAAATTTTAACCGTAGTGAGACAAGGCTTTGCTGTAAATTGTGTTAAACTATCGTCTATATAGGTCCACGGGTTACTGAGATATGACTAGTTGAAAAATGAGAACTTTTTTTTGGGCCACCGATATATATATATATATATATATATATATATACTTTAAGATCTACAACGTTTAAGTAAAACACTAAACTCACACGTAATCGAATCCACATTAATTCACCACTCAAAGTATGCGATGTCGATATTCAATATAAAGGGCTTTCAGCTCGTTCAACACTATTTTTGTACCTACTTTACAATTGGGAATCAAACTATCACGCTCTTTAAGCGTGGATAAAATACAATCAAATACATGCACAAAGATGGCACCGTTTGCTACAACATCAACATTAAATTCAAGATTATAAACACTCTTTCCCAAACGGGGGTTTATTCTTTTCGCGCCGAGCTTTTCAATTGAAGTATTTTTTTGAATCGTGCCGACAACTGCGTCTTATATAAAGAAATAATTCTTCAGGTGAACAGTGAAGGTGAGTTTAGGCCTGTACCGCTCAAGTCCTTTGTACCAAAGTTCATGATATTTCAAGGAATCTGTACCTTCTAAATACGCACCCAGTTCCAAACCATTCTCGTCTTGTTCGTCCCTAGACTTGGTAAAACCATCGAGCAGGGCGGTGTACGCGTATTCAAGCAGCGTGTCAAAATAACGCATATCAGCACCACGAGCCTCTAATATAGTTTTTAGTTTGCGGAAACGGACGACTTCAAACATTCTGTCGAGAATGAAATGGTTTCGCATAGGGATAAGGGCGTTATTGTCAGCGGCATTCTTCCACATCAGCCGTACGAGTATATCAAGGCAGGGTTGGTTTGTATCACGATTTATGCACAGCGTACAAATAATGGCGTATGAGGGTGCATCACTCATCTCTTCTCTTTGTGTGTTTACATCTACAGTTATTTTATAAGTTTCCTCACACCATTTCTCAACCACCACAAAGTTTCTGTTCATCTCCTCAGCACTTAAATAAATAACATTCCGTTAACTAGAGTTTGATTGTCTACATTTCCTTTCAAGTACATAATTAATAGCACCGGTGTTACACCTGAATACACGTACATACTTCAATACGGAAACGTCGTATACTGCATTGAGGATACTGCTCAACGGAAGATCCATCTTACTTTTGATTCTGTGAGGAGAGCACGTCCAGTCGGGTCAAGCTCTGAGGTGACTTTGAGCCACCGGGTCGCTGTTTGACTCGGCGGGAGGTGTGGGGAGGAATGAATCACACGGGGTGCGTCATGAAAGTTGCCAAGCGTTAGTAATACAGATTCGTGTACGGGGTTGTTCCAACATGAAAGAATCGAGGCGCGCTGGTGAATCATCCAAATATTTAAAACTGTATCCCATTATAACGTGTAAGCGTTTAGAGAATTTTTTCATCTCCGATACATGAAGTAATATCAGCTTTAGTGTTTTATCACACACACTTAACGGAATGCACACAATACATCTTCGTTCAGGGGTAACTGTTTTCAACATTGTACTTTCTCGAACTATGCACATTTATTAATACTATGGCGATCTATTTGCGAGAAACATGTGTTCATACTTACCCTTTTTGTTGGAAAAACGATACTGATCCCTAAACCTTACTAAAAACTCGCATAAACCTTCAGCTAGAATTTCGCTGCGAACCTCATCATGATACACATGGATGTAGTGGTAGAAATATTTTTAAATGTCCATAATCACAAGATTTATATTCTCCATCGCAGTGAACGCGTACTCACTCGGTATGATGTAACATGGCATAATACCTCTTGTCACACCAATCATTAACAAGGTTCACAACCCAGATCCGCTGTTTCTGTTCTGCATATGTTGATTCTGTCACTTCACGGTGTGTGTTCCTTTACACATTTTAATCCTACAACATATTCCATTACATCGTTTGAGCCAAGAAAGCCCGCATTGCTCTCACCAGAATATCAAAGGGTATTTGGACGTCTTGCTCCCCATGCTTCGTACGATTTAATGTGGCCTTAAAGCCTTCAAAGGGGGGATGACAAGGAATTCTTTGAGTGTTCACGACATCTGTAGACTTTATCGAGTACCACTTCAGGAATGTAGAGTATGCAGTATCAGAGGTAGCCATCACTATTTTCCTCTACGCGACAATTCTTCAACAGCTTAAAGACACTTCTGAGAATCAGGGCTTGCTGAGGTCAACTGAACACGCAGGGCGGAAATATGTCCCACCAACTGCATTAGTAACAGGGGTCACGTGAATCTTTTGATTGGACTGCACCATGCAGTTGTGGGGTGCTTAGATATTTAACTGTACACACACACACACACACACACAGAAAATGAAACGCTAAATGAAACATGATTTATTTTAAATACTCGTAATAAATAGAAAAATAAACTGTAAAATATCTTCAACAAATAAATAAACTCTAATACAGACTTCATATACAGTATATATATATATATATATATATATATATATATATATATATATATATAACGGGTGTCCATAAATTACACCGTGTAACAAAAAAAAAAATTTCTTTGTTTCTGGGCAATAACCTTTATTTTCTGATTCATTATGCTTCAAATCACTGGAAAAAAGCTGTCAGTGATTTTAAACTTCGGGTTTGTTGTCAGTACATCGATTTTGTTGAAATAAGAATATTATTATTTTTTAACCCTATATGGACATCTGCGACAGATCTGTAAACGCTTCAAAATTTACTATATATTTACCGAAACAAGTACATTTTAACTTAAATGACGATATCGTCAAATTTGTAACGGTTCAAGGAGTTTATATCACGAATTGGCAACTCCTACTGCAGAAAACCGAGCTTTAATGAAAAAAATAAGTTAGTGCGTCAGTAGAAGTAAAAGTGTATGGTTACGCAGTTCGTTTTTTATTTTGTATCACTTTATTTGATTAAAGGTAAGTTGAATAATTTTTTATTGCTCAATATATGTTGTTAGAGTTGCTGAAGTAATATAAAACAATTCTGATAAAGTGAGCACTAGAATATTTTATTGAAACGTAACAATATTGATGGCTCTGACATCCATGCCTTTTTTGCCACGTGGTATAAGGTTGTCCAATTTGTATTATATATATTACATTATTATATATTATATATATTATTATATATTATATATATATTATTTATATATATATATTACATTAAAAATCACATATTTATGTTCAAAGTACTCTAAATGAATGTTTAATATAGGTAAAAAAATTTTAAGACAAAAATAAGAATTACGTCCATATAGGGTTAAATCAATCCATTATTTTACTTTTTCAGACGTGTGACGTGTGACGAAGTTACTGTTATGGCTGCTCGTGGTTGCAAATACCCAGCGGATTCCTTCTGCTACGTGTGCGGCGAGTTCTTCGCAAAGACGGCTAAAAAACACTGCTTGGACAGTTGCACCCGTGCAAAGGAAGCCTATCATGCCTACTTCGGAATGCCAGTCGGTGACCAAGACAAACGCTGGGCACCACATGTCATCTGTGACTACTGCCGCCGCACTCTTGAAGGTTGGTTTAGAGGAGAGAAGAGGGCAATGCGTTTCGCTATCCCCGTGTCTGGCGTGAGCCCTCAGACCATCTCACGGACTGCTATTTCTGCATGGTGGACCCAACAAAACGAAGAAAGGGGAAGAATGCGCCTCCCATTGAGTACCCTGACATTCCGTCATCTATTGCACCTGTTCCCCATAACGCGACGGACCTACCTGTGCCACAGCCTCCCTTGAGAGATCAATCTTGTCCAGCAGAAGAAGCAAGCTATGATGATTCCGAGGAGGAGCAAGGTGCGTCATCTGCTGCGCGCCGTCGACGCCGGGTGGCCGGTGAAAGGTGCCCCTACTACCCCAACCAAGAGGACATCAACGACCTCATCAGGGAAATGGCCTTGACAAAGTCCAACGCCGAGCTGCTCATTTCCAGACTGAAGCAGTGGGACTTACTGGACGACAGCGTTCGAATTACTTCCCAGAGGAAGCGGCATCGCGGCTTTTCAGTGTTCTTCACTCTTAGAGATGGGTTGTGCTACTGCCATGACATCAGAGGACTCTTCGACGCTGTGGGCATTCCCTGCAACACCTCTGACTGGCGGCTCTTCATCGACAGTTCATCTAAAAGCCTCAAGGCTGTTTTACTGCACAACACAAATCAGTGGCCCTCGATTCCTCTGGCTCATTCAGTGCACATGAAAGAAGAGTACCAGAACGTCAAAATCCTGCTGAGTGCACTGAAGTACGACCAATTCAGCTGGGAGGTCATTGGCGATTTCAAGATGGTGGCCTTCTTGATGGGGCTTCAGGGAGGCTTCACCAAGTTCCCTTGCTATCTGTGCCTCTGGGATAGCCGAAATACAGCCCTTCACTACGAGAAGAAGAACTGGCCCCTCAGGACCGGCTATGAGGTTGGGGCCAATAACGTGAAGCAAGAGCCGCTGGTGGAGCCAACGAAAGTGCTGATGCCACCCCTGCACATCAAATTGGGCATCATTAAGCAGTTTGTTAAACAGCTGGATCCAGAGGGTGAGGCCTTGAAGCACATCCAGGAGCTGTTCCCGAAGTTGTCGGAGGCGAAGATCAAAGCAGGAGTATTTGTGAGCCCTCAGGTGAAGCGACTTATTGACTCCGACAGCTTTCCTGAGAAGCTGTCTGAGGTTGAGCGGGCAGCTTGGACAAGCTTCGTTTCTCTAGTCAAAGGTTTCCTCGGAAACCACAAGGCAGAGAACTACAGGGAAATCGTTGACGAACTTGTGGACACGTACCGGAGCATGGGCTGCCGGATGTCGCTGAAACTGCACGTACTACACGTCCACCTTCATGAGTTCAAAGAAAACATGGGAGACTACTCAGAAGAACAAGGTGAAAGATTTCACCAGGATGTCAGCTCTTTCGAGGAACGCTACAAGGGACAGTACAATGAAAGTATGATGGGGGACTATATCTGGAACCTTTTGCGTGAGAGTGAACTGAAATACAATCGCCAATCTTGTAGACAAACTTCTTTTTGATTAAACTATAACGCTAGAATTTTTGTATCAATTCTGTATCAATTCTCCGTAGCAATACTCTTTATCAACGCTCTGCATCACTGCACTGTATCACTGTCTGTGTATTAACATATTATAATACATAATTATTCCCTACTCGTTTCCTTCTTTTTATTTTCATTTCTAAAGACGGGGCCTGGAGAACTTCATTTTTCATCATTGATTTATCATAATAATCGTGTTAACACAATTAAAATTATACTTAACAGGATTCATTTGATTTAAAAGCAGATAGTGTGAAAAACCCTTAAATTAATAAGCAAAAATGGCAAAAAATCAATAAATCGATCTCATGAACTCAGAACCGAAGTCTGAACTTGGTGACTGCTCATTTTTACTTATTTATGCCCTAAAAAATCAGAAAATAATAGTTTTAACTCATGGACAAATTTTGTGTTACACGGTGTTATTCACCCCATTATAAGCCTTAATAAATTCGTTATTATAGGAGCTATCTTAAAACGTTTTGCAACAATTAATAACACAACTCAAGAAATTTTTGTTTTAATTCAGTAAACCTTCACGTGATCCCCATTGGTAGCACGCAGAACATCAAGGCGATAGATGATTTCGTTCCAAACATTAAGAAGCATGTCTTGCGTGATGGAAGCTAATGTCTCTTCAATCCGGTGTCTTAATTCTATGATGTTATTAACCTTCTTTGCATACACTGTCCTTTGTGTAGCCCCATAAAAAGAAATCCAGAGGCGTGATATCCGGGGAACGAGGAGGCCATGGAATAGGACCATCTCGCCCGATCCAACGAGAAGGGAACTTTTCATTGAGGAACCTCCGCACTTATAATCCCCAGTGTGGCGGTGCCCCATCTTGCTGAAAGAACACACGGGGCTGCATATCCTCAAGCTGAGGTACAGCATACCATTCAAGCATATCTAGGTAATTTGTAGCCTTCACAGTGTTCTCATGGGAGAAAAATAGTCCAATCACACGGTTATGGGAGAGAGCACACCATACGTTTATCTTGGGACTGTTGCGTTCGTGTTCAATAAATTTATGCGGATTTTCTGATCCCCATATACGGCAATTGTGTCTGTTGACTTTACCAGACAGATGGAATGTCGCTTCATCACTGAAAACGACTTTGTTCAAAAAATGCTCATCTTCATCAATAGGGTCAAGAATGTCAACAGTAAACTGTACCCGTTTGGGTTTGTCATTTGGTAGAAGTTTCTGCAAGGTTTGCAATTTGTAGGCATAAAGTTTCAACCTCTTGTGAACCACTTTATGCACTGTTGAACGCGGTATTTGCAGTTCTCGGCTTGCTCGGCGGATGGATTTCGTAGGACTTCGGATAAACGCCTCCTGAATTCCTGCTATCTTATCTTCAGACAAACTAGGCCTACCAGCTCCTTTCTGATGTAGCACACCGCCAGTTTCTTGAAATTGTGCCCCAAGTGGATGTTCTGCGAAATAAAGAAATTTTTTTCTTGAGTTGTGTTATTAATTGCCGCAAACTTTTTAAGATAGCTCCTATAATAACGAATTTATTAAGGTTTATAATGGGGTGAATAATTTATGGACACCCTGTATATATATGTATATATATATATATATACATATAACAAATATTCATGCACCATGGTATCCAAAAGGAAGAGTGTCGTAGGTGGCTGGCATCTGGTATTGTTTCCTGTAGGTGTTACGACACATCTTCATACCCCTAAGTTCCTTCACACACCCCAACTTTTGTGCCGGAAGTTATGAGTTCCTACAACCAGGTGGGGTGGTTGGTCACCCTCATTTCCATCATCATCTAAGCTCACTAGATCTCGCAGTGAATCAAAGTTGACGATCTGTTGGTTGAAATGGTTAAGCATGATGCCTTTAGCTTTCATGATGTATTTGTGCTCCTACCCCACCATCACGCGTAACCTCGTAAGTTTTTGGTCCTGTTGAGACAAAAGAATCGGCATCGGCGTTGCCTCCATACTCATCCTTCATCTCGTCATTGAATTCTCTGAGGAATTCCCCAATAGGAGGCATATATTCGCCTTCTCTCTCCGTGAATATCACATTATCTGTATCTACGTACAGAACCCGTCGTCCGAGAGAATGCAACAGATGCCATAGCTTGCTACGTGCGTATGCTGTTGTGAAACTGGCTACAGCTATGTTTGTTACACGTGATGTATCTGTAGCCAATTCCGTTGTGTTGTACCTTTTTATGTAGGTATTACCCACATTCACGATTTCCATGACTTCTTTATCGTTGGCGATGGCATAATCCCAAACTTCACTATAACTTTGAGCGAGATGGATGTTCCCCTTGTCTGTATTCTGAGCAAACTTCCCCCAAAGGCTATTTAGACTCAACTTTGCACTAATGCGCTTGCCAGGATTCCTCACAATTTGGCCACATTCAAGTTCTATCCCTTCACGATCATGGTAGCGTTGAATATACGCCGATTTTTCATTTTCGGTATCAACTCCTCGCCGGTAGCCTGAGGCTTCTACTTTGTACTACAAGAAAGTATTTATATATGGCGTGAAAAGGTTGGGGAGCTTCTGAAGCCTCCACACCTCATATATTTTCAGTATTCTGTACCCGTGGCGAAGGGCTAGGGACAGCTCAGGGCTTGTATATCCGCCTCTGATCTTTCTCTGATTGATTGTGTGATTACAATACCCATAGTTCTCCTCTGCGCACTTCACACACAAAGGGAACATGAGCTTGTGACCTACACTGCGTTCGCACTTATTAAGCAGATTACATTTTCTCCAATGTTTTCAAAAGTTTTTCCCCGATTTCAACGAAATTTGTAGCAAATAATCAATATATATAGCTGCATTGATGGTATTCATTTCGATAAAATATTTTGATAATTAAAATAATTATCTCATTTTATTGAAAAATATGTAAAATATTGTGTTCCGACTTATTAAGCAAGTATTCTATTTATGGATCTAAATGGTGAAAATGGGTAAGAAGAAGGATTTAACATTAACTGAGAAAAGAAAAATAGTCAAGTTACTCGCTGGAAATATAAAATCTATTGAAATTGCGAAGCAGTTTGGCAGAGCTTATCGAACTGTAAACAAGTTTGTAGCGGAGGGTACCAAACTGAGGCAGCGAAGTGATAAAGGAGCTATAAGAAAAGTGACAAGGTGGCAGATATCTGAAATCAAGCGCAAATTGCAAAGCATCCATTGTCCTCAAGTAAAGAGGTTTTTGAGCAGGCTGGCATACATAATGTACCAAGAACATCTCGATGTGGAATCCTCCAAACAATTGGCAAGACGTGTAAACCTACGATTCAGTCACCATTAACACCCAGGTACAAGAAGCAGCGTGTTGAATGGGCGCGTCAGTATGTGAAAACAGATTTTAATACTGTATTGTTAACCGATGAATGAAGAGCAACCCTTGAGGGATCTGATGGTTGGTCAAGAAGATGGATTGCTAAAGGTCAATCTTTACCATGGAATGAGGTTTTCTTTTAGAAAGTTTGTGTAAGACTGGGCATTCATTTTTACACCATCAGGCACTCTGTACGGGACAGCTACTTCATTGCCTATCAATCCTGCCCAAAACATGACACTACCTCCACCTTGTTGGCGTCTTAATCTCGATGGTAAAAATTGGCTCTCAGCAATCCATCTTCTTGACCAAACATCAAGTCCCTCAAGGGTTGCTTTTCATTCATCGGTGAACAATACAGTATTAAAACCTGTTTTCACGTACTGACGCGCCCATTCAACACGCTGCTTCTTGTACCTGGGTGTTAATGGTGACTGAATCGTAGGTTTACACGTCTTGCCAATTGTTTGGAGGATTCCACATCGAGATGTTCTTGGTACATTATGTATGCCAGCCTGCTCAAAAACCTCTTTACTTGAGGACAATGGATGCTTTGCAATTTGCGCTTGATTACAGATATCTGCCGCCTTGTCACTTTTCTTATAGCTCCTTTATCACTTCGCTGCCTCAGTTTGGTACCCTCCGCTACAAACTTGTTTACAGTTCGATAAGCTCTGCCAAACTGCTTCGCAATTTCAATAGATTTTATATTTCCAGCGAGTAACTTGACTATTTTTCTTTTCTCAGTTAATGTTAAATCCTTCTTCTTACCCATTTTCACCATTTAGATCCATAAATAGAATACTTGCTTAATAAGTCGGAACACAATATTTTACATATTTTTCAATAAAATGAGATAATTATTTTAATTATCAAAATATTTTATCGAAATGAATACCATCAATGCTGCTATGTATAGTGATTATTTGCTACAAATTTCATTGAAATCGGGGGAAAACGTTTGAAAACATTGGAGAAAATGTAATCTGCTTAATAAGTGCGAACGCAGTGTATAACAACGGCCAAGATTGGCATCCATAAGTCGTGAGTGGAGGGGGGGAGCACATCTACGAAAGACCAAAGTAGCTCTCACTCAGAATAGCTGAGAACTCTTCGATGGTAGGCATGACGGGGCCCACGAGTTTTTCAGGCGCACCTACGGGGTACGGATTATTCTTCATCACGTAAGGGTATAGTGAGCAAAAATCGTAGTAATGAATCTTCCAGTCCGTAGGTAGAAAGTATAGTTTGAAGAGGTTTGTACGTCCTCCAAACAAGCTGTCACTGCATTTAAGGGGTTCTATCACCATTATACGTTTAATAGCCCTTATTTCTTCACGATACTGCTCATCGAACCACATCCAGGCATCATATTCGTGTTCCCATTAAACCTTGTGAGTAAACTGGGAGCTTATAAACTGGTCCATTCGAGGCTACCGGAGGAGGATCTCCCATGGGCATCCCTTGTGACGCTGCACTCAGGACGCGGGCATCCATGCCACCAGCAGCCGTTAAAGGAGTACACTGACTTCTCACCAGTGGTGGGGTCCTCACTTAAGCTATCCAACCAAAAAACACGGCCACTGACCTTGATTTCCACTTGCCCCGTGTTACGAGCGTGCTTTATATATACACCTGTCTGCTGCTGTATGCGAGTGAGCTAGTAAATAGCCTTATACCCATAACTGCGCGGGACGTTTCAGGGAATGATTACAAGTGTGTCTTTAGGCATGAAATTATTCTTGAATACGTTAAAACATAATGATGCGTTCGTAGTTACTGTTTGTAACGGATCACAGTTGAAACTCGTTATGTACATCTTTCTAAAGGCTTGGAAGCATACTCTAAGTACGCGTATGTCATTCATACAATAATGTTCACATTTATTAGCTATATTGTAAGGATTATGTTCATTAAACCTGTTGAAGCATAGCTCAATTTTTCACGTTCGCTTGTACTCATATCCCTAGTTAAAGTAATGTTTAGGGGGTGGTGGTCCTGCATAATTTAAAGTGTCGTGAGTGAGGAATGTGTAAGGAAAGTACCCTTTCGAAACTTCAGCGTCAAAGCCCATCAGCTTGGGTAGTTTAGCTAATTTACAGTGTGTAAATAACAGGGTGTCTTTAAACTAAACATTTCCTCTTATCTGCATCTGTATAAGTTTGTTCCCTTTTCAAGGGATCACCGGTGTATATCTGTGAGGACTCATGGTCAAGCAGCAGCTTATAAAGGAACTGAGTGTCAAATTTTGTAGCGTTATGGACAAGAATATACAGTCATTTTTCTGAACTGGTCAGCTAGCCTGACAATATAGTTCACAAACAGTTTCACCGGGAAATCTCTTCCAGACACATTAAAAATGCTTGTCCACTTACTACATTTGCGACAGTCATCACACTCAATGTTCATACATTCATCACAAATAATCTGACTTATGAGTAAATGCAGGGTAACCTCTTTTGTTTCGGGATTTATGCAAGTTTCTATGTAATAATACAGTTATACAATGCTTAGTTTTAGGTTTGGCATCTTTCATATAACGTATGTGCTTTACACCATCCGCTTTATATTCTTATTGGCATGTAGAACAGAGAATTTCATAAAATTTATGCTCGAATTTCCCCCAGCTGTCCACTGTATGAAACATACCACACTCGTAAATTCTCATTTTCCTACACATCCCATTTGAGTTATGGAATCCAAAACAAGTATTATTCATAAACATACGTTTACATACAGTACATTACAATCACGCTTCTCAGTTTCAACTGCTCGACTTTCACATTTGGTGCTTTTACACTGGTGGCAAACCTTGTGGTATTCCTTACAATGTTTCAGCAGGTCATTCGTAAACTCGAGACAACCCTTACACAAATCGTGATGTCTTCCATATTTTCGGCTTTTATCATAACTTGCTTAAAGAGCCCTTCTATTATGGATGGGGAGATACGTTGTCCTGGACAAGCCTAAAATAAGTAGAGGCTTTGTACGTTCTCTCACACTGATTTTAAAAACATACACAGTCCTACGACTATTATCCAATCCAAACACAACTATACGCACACCCATTTCCTGCTCTACCATTCGCAGCTCTTCAGGCCCCATATCACAGTCAAATTCAAGACTACAGTCTGCAGATACTTTCCGTGCTCGCTCCACTACCGTAGGCATCCAAATATTTTGGGCAGCTGTATTTACCAGTCCAGAGCTGGGCACTTGCGGCACATTTTGCGGTACTGCGGTACTGCGGTACTACCGCACTACCAAACCGGTACCAAACCGGTACGCGGAAATTTGAATGCGGTAGCGGTACTGCGGTACTTTCAGCGATCCTTTGCGGTACTGCGTTATGCGGTGCCGGTTTGGTAGTGCGGTAGTACCGCAGTACCGCAGTACCGCAAAATATGCCGCAAGTGCCCAGCTCTGTTTACCACATTAAACATATGAGCCAAGACTATTGCTCTAAAGCCGCAACCCCGAACGAAATTAGTGTGTCTTTTGTATATCTGATAACTGTTAAAGTTAAAAGTATAAGGCGTTGCGTCGTGACCTAAAGGTCGGAAGACGTGATCTATATCAATCGTGAAATTCTCTATATTAAGCTCGGTGCCGCATTGAAAGGCCTGCATTATACACCTCAAAATGTACCCTACATCTGCAGCGGCCAAACGTCTGTAGGGTATTACTGCCCAAAAATCGTCTCTATCACTATCATCTGACCCGAACCCGAGGGCCAATCGCGTCCTGACTTCACGACCCTCACTACTCTGAAGGGCAAACTCAATAATACGCTCAACTATACGCCGCAGTCCGCGTTCAAAGCCGTTGCTATATATGACTCGGAGATCGATCTTAACTACACTACCTACCAGTTTCTAGTCAGGGATGTGGTGGTGGTGACGCTGCGCACCAGTTCGAATGATGTGCTACTCTCTACAGGTTGCTGTGTTGCTGTCGAGGTGGAGGGCACAGAGGGGGATGGTATTGAATAGTGGTAAGTGGGTACAGTTTTATTTGTAGAAAAAGCTACTGTAGGGGCTTTACCGTAAGATGGGAGGGCTTGGGTTCTATTACATTTTCAGAACTTACTGTGGGTCTAACAGTCGATAGTTTTATGCGCTTTACACCTGACGTGGAGGGTGTTTAAGCGATATTGTCATGCACCCGCTTTCTTCTCGAATTGATGAGTGGGGGTGCTACGTCTGACACTGTTGATGGTTCGCTGGCGGCGGTGCAGTCTGTAGTCTCAACTACACTATCGTCACCATCAACTTCATCAGCAATATCTATGATGGGGACATGTTGCCGGTACAGTACCTCATCCTCGTCATCATTTACAGTTCTGGAGAAGAAGGAAAACAAGATTGCAGAATATAAGAAGGAACACTTAAAATTTTATTATATTTTCTAAATGTCCCACTTAAGAGTGTGACGTGTTAGAGATGGGTTCTGTTGAAAAATTCAGGTTCATGAGCCCTTCTACATCCATTATATCCAGTCCTACAAGCTGTGGGAAAACCGTGTTTATGCTTAAATCATTAAAGATAAGAACGAATTGTTCTCAAATTTTGTGCACAAAGTTATATGGTGCTATTCGGCATACCAAGCCGTATTCAACGAATACGAAGATGATATTTTGTTTCACAAAGGCGTTTATCATGTTAGTTCTATAAATGGTGATGAGCACACTGTTATTGTAATTGACGATCTAATGTTAGAAATGGACAAAACGTTTGCCGAGACATTTACAACATTCTCCCACCATCTTAACATAAGTGTATTCTTCATCAATCAGTACATGCGTGATGTTTCGCTAAATACACAATATTTAGTCTTATTCGCACAACGTAGAGATGTGTCACAAGTTGGGGTATTAGCCAATCAAATGTTCTCCAATCAGCGTAAGGAGTTTTTGGAAGTTTATAAAGAAGTTACAAGTCACGTTACAGATATTTGGTTTGTGACCTTCACCCACAAAACACGTTTAGGATGCTTCTAAGAATGAATATATTCCTAAACGAGGCTGAAACAGTGTACAGCCCAGAATGACAAAGAAGTTGAAGAAATACCGTGAATTAATAAAAATCTATGAACGATTGCCGCGCACCCTCCAACGGCTGTTTGTTAAAAATATTGACCCAGACTTTTTAAAATGCATCTGTGAAATCTGCCTTAACGTTATAAAATGCAATGTACCAATGAAGACCACTCAGAAGTCGCGCTTACGTCTTTACAAGAGCATAATACGCGCACTTGCTCGTAAAAAATAAAGTCTGGGAAAGAAAAAGCGAATTATTGTGCAAAGAGGCGGATCGTTCCTCCCCATCTTGTTTTCAGTTCTGGGGCCTTTATTGTCTAGTATAATATAATGAAGAAAGTGGGCGTGATTCCACAGAGGTGTATGCTTCGTTACAAAATACAAAGAACCAGGAATCAGCACTAGAGCCTGGTAAAAATAGGCTTAAAAGAATGGAGAATGAATTGGTGAATCTATTAAACAGCGAGAAGTCCCCTGACGAGAAAAGAATTTTATATCAAGAAGTCCTACATAAATTTCTTCAAGCGCTCGAAGATTATAATTAACCGGCCGAGGTGCCCATAGTTATCAAACATAGTACTGATGATGTTGAGCGTGGCGACATAGGGCCTGGGGCCAAGACTAGAGATGAACAACCAAAGAACAACGGAGTGAGCCAGCAACACCTCGAACATGTATTAAAAAGCAGTCTACCTCATACATTGATAAATAAAGGGTTAAGTCTTTATAATCTATTGAGTGAGGACCCCATTAAGCAAAGGTCCGATACAGGCGAGGCTTTTGTTGACAGGTCAAAGGTGCAGGGCTTGAACATCATTGATATCGTACGTGACTTATTCAGCTTATTGTACCAACTAAAATTGTCGAAATTACCCGCTGGTGGCCCTCCCCGGGACATGTTAATGCTTACAGTAATAACATGGACCACCAATTTCTTGGAGATACCCAGGCTCGTCTGTTACGTATTGTGCATTCCCGATCATAGAGGAAAGAGTTTGAGCATTACATATGATAAGCCTCATTATGTCAAACTTTCTCCTAACCTACTAACCAGTATCTCAATATATATATAAGAATGAATGAGGGGAAAAGTTTCTATTCAGTTACGGGAACTTAACCGTGAAGCCACTTTCGGAGTGTTGCGACAGAATAACACACAAGCCATTTTCCGTCTACCGAGGGGTGAGGTACCAACGTGGAAGCGGCATCGTATCAATTGTTTTGGCTATACTGCGCACAGCTGTTCCCTTATTCCAAAGTGCGGCCAAATATCTTGGAAAGAAAGCCCTACAATCAAGACTTAACACATTTGAAGACATAACGTCAGGTACCAAGCCTAAAGAAACTTTCAGAAAACATTTACAGCGTACACGGGATGAAATCGTCAAAGATGCGAAGAGAAAAATGTGCGGTGGAGGTTTTAGAATAAAGAAAAAAATCAAAGTTACTATAAGAGGATGAAAGCGTACTGTACTGCGTGAAAAAAAAGGATGTGTTCATTTCAAGCCAGAAAATAAAGAGTACATGGGAATATCCTAATATGTACATACATGGAAATAACTTTATTAATTCTCCTTTACAGTGGCTGAAAAAATATTGTATATTTCCCGATTTGGAGTTACTAAATATATATGTATGCACTACGCCGGACGATTGGTTGACAGCCATAGGACCCCGCAATTTGTTTCAAGAAGTGTTGGTGATAGGATGTTAGTTATTCGCCAACAAATACATACAAACAAACGAACATATATGCATATATATGGTGACACTCTACATTTTTGCATTCCTTACCCTCCCTTTATTCTGTGTTTTCTGGCTGACAGTAGGCTGCCTCTACATTTTTGCATTCCTTATCTCCCTTTATTCTGCTGTTCCTGGGTGACAGCCAGCTGTCACAGTTTGCTTCAAGAAGTCGTGGTGATAGGATGTTAGTTATTCGACTTGACACTCTACATTTTTGCATTCCTTACCCCCTTTTATTCTGTTACTCCTGGCTGACAGCCACAGGACTTCGCAGTTTGCTTAAGAAAGTCATGATGATAGGATGTTAGTTATTCGGCTCAAATACATACACACAAACGCACATACATGCATATATATATAATATATATATATATGCACACAAATGTACAAATACAATGACACTACATTTTCACAGCCCTTACCCCCTCGTTTATAACCAATATATATATATATATATACACATATATATATATTATATATATATATATATACATATATATATCTCGGCTATTGATTGATGGCGTGATGGCGTGGAAAACGCAGTTTAATAATAAAGAGGAACACCAGAGAAAAAATAAACATCCTTCAAGGTTTAATAGTACCAACGTTTCGGAATGTACTAATTCCATCTTCAGGGCTAAAACAATAAAATGCCAAATCACATACAAAATACAAATTGCTTATTAACAATTTAAAATAAAGTCAAAAATTATAAAAAGTAGCTAAGAAAATGTACAACATTAAAACTAAAAGGTAAATAAATGTGAATTATAAAGTTACAATTATAAAAAGTAGCTAGGAAAAATATAAAAGCATTAAAACTGAGAGGTAAATAAAATAAAATAAACTAGCACCTTAACCAAAACATAGCACATCTATCGATGATTCGTCAGAATTTAGGTCTGGTTTTAGTTTATAAATAAACAAAGATTCCATAACTTTGAGCTTAAGGTCAGAGCTACCGGCAGCAAGTACTGCGAAATTAGACTGTGAAATTGGGTGGTTATTGTTGTGCGAGTGATTACGTATGAGAGAATTAGGTGGTTTGCCAAGAGGTAAATTTGTACGGACCGATTTACCGAGATGTTCGTAAATACGAGATTTTAAATGTCTTTTAGTTTTATCTATATATGACCCCATACAGTGGTCACACTTGTATTGGTAAACTATGGATGACTTAAGAAGTGTAGGAATAACATCCTTGTATTTAAATAAATGGTAAATCGATTTAGACGGGGTGAATATAATTTTTATACATAGTTGTGGGTAGAATGCCTTGAGAAATTTTAAAAGTTTGTTTTTAATGTTAAAACTTGAGGTTCCCATATAAGGCAAAGTGAAATACAGAATATCTTTGGGGACTGTAATTAAGTCCCTAGTTGTAGGGTTTATTAGTCTATTTAAGGTTCTGCCTATCGTAGTCTCCACCAGTCTAGAAGGGAAATTATTCTTGGTAAAGAGTTTTCGGATGAAATCTAGTTCATCGTGCAGTTTAAAGTAATTTGAACAGATGTTGAAAGCTCTATTGGTCAGAGTTGAAATTAAATTTCGTTTGAAAAACTAAAGGGATAAAGGAAGAAAAGTTCGTAGTAAGATTGGTCAATGTCGGCATTTGGTAAACGGAAGTTTCAAAAGAGGAATTAGTTTTTATTATCTTAATGTCCAAAAAGGACAGAGAGCTCTTAGATTCAACTTCTGAAATAAATTCAATATTAGGGTGCTTAGAATTAAGGTAAATACGAAACAAAGGGATATGGTCTGGTGATTTGAACAGGAGAAAAGTGTCATCAATATATCTTCTATAAAAAACCGGTTTGAAGTTGGAAGGACACTTACTCAGCCTTTTGACTTCATGATGACAAAGAAACGCGTTAGCTAAGGTGAAACCAAGAGGCAGACCCATTTGAACACCTTCAGTCTCTCTAAAATATTCACCGTTAAATATAAATATAAGGTCTTCCACGGAAAATTTTAGTAGTTCTTTCATTTGACCTCTATTAAAACCCTGCACAGTACCAGTATTATTAAAAAAATTGTCAATACATATATCAATAGTTTCTGCAACAGGCACATTGGTAAATAAAGATTTTACATCGAAGCTAGCCATTGTGTAAGAATTATCATTTAACGAGGTAATTTCTCTAACGAAAGAAAAAGAATCCCGTACTGTATACAAATTATAAGTTATACATAGGTGTTAGCATGGGAACCAAGAATTTTGAAAGGTTATAACTAAAAGTTCCTAGTGCCGATAAAATTGGCCTAAGTGGGCAATTAGGTTTGTGTATTTTAGGGAGTCCATACATAATACTTGGGCTGGATCCAGAAACAAATAATTTAGAAAAAACTGTGTCTGAGATTATATTATTAGATTTAAGTTTTCTAAGATACCTATTAATTTTATCTTCCTGTTTTAAAATTAAAGCAAAACTGTCACCAGTTACTTAGGGAAATCTAGTTGCATCATTTAAAATATCTAATATTTTATCGACATAAACATTCCTGTCCAAAAGAACGCCATTGCCTTTGTCTGGTCTTGTAACCACCAATGACTTGTCCAAAGACAGATTTCTTAGACTTTGAAACTCTTCCACCTCCATATTAGGTCTACTGCCATAAGGGTTAAAAGCATAAAATGAAGTAAAAGCTAAATTACGTAAATTATTAGATAAAAAGTTAAAACCTTTACTATGTGGGTCAAAGAATGAATGTTTAAAAAGGTCCTTAAAAAATATCTCAAAGTTGAGAAAATGATCGTAAAAATTAAGCTTCTTTGGAGTAAGAGAGAATTTCAGGCCTTTACAAAGGGCAGATTTTTGAATATCACTGAGAACTTTGAAGAATAATTAAAGATGAGATCATTAGCTGCTAGATTATTAATCGTATTATATCCTAATTTTTGGAGTTTCCTGTTCTGAACAAAATTCACCCTTGCAATACATTTCAAATTGCCCGTCTGAATGACGTTCAAAAGATGTGTTGAATCTATACCAGACACCAGAGACTTAAAATTACAAGTAGACTGATTAAGATCCCGATTACATTCATTACTGAGCCTTTTTTAAAATTTAATTTCTGCATCTAGTAATTGTTTTTGACAGTTTTGCTTTAATTTTAAAACTGGAAGATAAAATAAATAGGTATCTTAGAAAACTTAAATCTAATAATATAATCTCAGACACAGTTTTTTCTAAATTATTTGTTTCTGGATCCAGCCCAGGTATTATGTATGGACTTCCTAAAATACACAAACCTAATTGCCCACTTAGGCCAATTTTATCGGCACTAGGCACTTTTAGTTATAACCTTTCAAAGTTCTTGGTTCCCATGCTATGACCTATAACTTATAATTTGTATACAGTACGGGATTCTTTTTCTTTCGTTAGAGAAATTACCTCATTAAATAATAATTCTTACACAATGGCTAGCTTCGATGTAAAATCTTTATTTACCAATGTGCCTGTTGCAGAAACTATTGATATATGTATTGACAATCTTTTTAATAATACTGGCACTGTGCAGGGTTTTAATAGAGATCAAATGAAAGAACTACTAAAATTTTCCGTGGAAGACCTTATATTTATATTCAACGGTGAATATTTTAGAGAGACTGAAGGTGTTCAAATGGGTCTGCCTCTTGGTCCCACCTTAGCTAACGCGTTTCTTTGTCATCATGAAGTCAAAAGGATGAATGAGTGTCCTTCCAACTTCAAACCGGTTTTTTATAGAAGATATATTGATGACACTTTTCTCCTGTTCAAATCACCAGACCATATCCCTTTGTTTCGTAATTACTTTAATTCTAAGCACCCTAATATTGAATTTACTTCAGAAATTGAATCTAATAGCTTTCTGTCCTTTTTGGACATTAAGATAATAAAAACTAATTCCTCTTTTGAAACTTCCGTTTACCGAAAGCCGACATTCACCAATCTTACTACGAACTTTTCTTCCTTTATTCCTTTAGGTTTCAAACGAAATTTAATTTCAACTCTGACCAATAGAGCTTTCAATATCTGTTCAGATTACTTTAAACTACACGATGAACTAGATTTCATCCGAAAACTCCTTACTAAGAATAATTTCCCTTCTAGACTGGTGGAGACTACAATAGGCAGAACCTTAAATAGACTAATAAACCCTACAACTAGGGACTTGATTGCAGTCCCCAAAGATATCCTGTATTTCACTTTGCCTTATATGGGAACCTCAAGTTTTAATATTAGAAACAAACTTTTAAAATTTCTCAAGGCATTCTACCCACAACTATGTATAAAAATTATATTCACCCCGTCTAAATCGATTTACCATTTATTTAAATACAAGGATGCTATTCCTACACATCTTAAGTCATCCATAGTTTACTAATACAAGTGTAACCACTGTATGGGGTCATATATAGGTAAAACTAGAAGACATTTAAAATCTCGTATTTATGAACATCTCGGTAAATCGGTCCGTACAAATTTACCTCTTGGCAAACCACCTAATTTTCTCATACGTAATCACTCGCACAACAATAACCACCCAATTTCACAGTCTAATTTCGCCGTACTTGCTGCCGGAAGCTCTGACCTTAAGCTCAAAGTTATGGAATCTTTGTTTATTTATAAATTAAAACCAGACCTAAATTCTGACGAATCATCGGTAGATGTGCTATGTTTTGGTTAATGTACTAGTTCATTTTATTTTATTTACCTCTCAGTTTTAATGCTTTTATATTTTTCCTAGCTACTTTTTAGAATTGTAACTTTTTAACTTCACATTGATTTACCTTTTAGTTTTAATGTTGTACATTTTCTTAGCTACTTTTTATAATTTTTAACTTTATTTTAAATTGTTATTAAGCAATTTCTATTTTGTATGTGATTTGGCATTTTATTGTTTTAGCCCTGAAGATGGAATTAGTGCATTCCGAAACGTTGGTACTATTAAACCTTGAAGGATGTTTATTTTTTCTCTGGTGTTCCTGTTTATTATATATATATATATATATATATATATATATATATATATATATATATATATATTATACTTCCCTTCTCCCCAATCCCCTTTATAACCCCTCTACATTTTTGCATGAATTTTTGTCGAGAACCCTTCATCTGTTTCAAAGTTTCTTCCCTCTCTTCCTTTTTCTTTCCCTTTTCATATCCAGACTCATGCTTTCTCCTATATCCATCAGACATATTTTCAGTCAAAGGTACCTTGAAAATAAAAAAAACTTGATTGAACTATAAATAAAAGAGCCAAAATAATGAACAAAGTCATAATGACCACATTATAACTATGTTCATTATTTTGTTCATGTTTGTTTACTGTGCAATAATATTCACAGTGCAAAAAATAATTATTTAATTACATTATATAAATAACAAGGGTTAAGGAACAAGTTTGCTTTGTAAATAATTAGTTCTATTCTATGAACTGATTTTCTACTTAATAAAGCAGTTTAAACTATATTACCTTGCAATCATTGATGATGAAGTTAAGGCTAAGAAATTAGGAATTAATTTCAGTTAGTCATGCAACTTCGAGCCTCAACAGCATAAAAAGGTTAAGCCTACAAGTTTTTTCTTTAATTTTTACATAAATTGATGCAAAGCTTTCTTTGATTTCATAAGTAAATTACAAAATTCACTTACTATACTCAACTTGAATTTTTTTTAAATACATAACAATTGCTACTGTTTTTCAAACGTTGCCTGTAAAAGCAAAAAGTGGAAAGTTTAATAGATTTTTACGAGATTTATTAGTAACCTATAATATTGAAATTTCTCAAAAAATAAACAATCAAGGTGTATTACCTTGAATGGCTTTCTATAGTATCTTAATATCAAGTTTTTAATTAACTAAAGCTTTCTTAGTTTTTAAACTTTGCTATCGCAAAGTCGTTTTCCATTAAAAAATCCAGAAAAATCTAACAATTTTCTTTATGAAAATTTATTCATTTTTAAAATTTATGTACTGTACTTTTGTATTTCAAATTTGAAATTTGTTCTATGAATGAACAAAAAAGTTATTCTTCCTTTTAAGAAGTGGTGATGCGGCCAAATACACAATTAGGTCTGTTTAAAGCTGTGGAAAGTCTTATATATTTAGTGCATTTTCTTTCAAAAAATATATACCAAAAAAAGTATTTCTTAAATCTTTTCAAACACAAAATAGAAGTCAACATCTTCCTTTCTTGAACAATCAGTTTTAAAATTAGAAAGAGCCGTTCTGAGCAGAAAACAGATTTTTTCTAAAAAAAACTCTGAACAGTTACTGTAGTTAGAACAACGTGAAAAAAGTGAGTGAAGTTGTTATATTATAAAATTTCCAGTGTTGTTAATTCAATTCTGCGTACCAAAGAAAACGTCAATCATATGACAAGTTTTCATAGGTTAAGAATCCACATATTTTCAAACCAGTAATTTTTAAAAAACTTACTCATTGTTACCATTCTTTGCAGTCCTTCCTCACTATTACAAACAAATGCCTTGTCATCTGCAAATCTTACAGATTTGACCAATTTACCTCCCACTCTGATTCCCTCTTCCAGATCTGAGAGTGCTTCTATTATCATTGCTTCCGCATCGGTGTTAAATAACACGGGGGACAGGAAGCATCCTTGCCTGACCCCTCCCCCCACCAATCCAGGCTCCGATTCTCCTCCTACAACTCTTAACATTCACAGGAGGAGAATCGGAGCCTGGATTGGTTGGGGGAGGGGTCAGGCAAGGATGCTCCCTGTCCCCCGTGTTATTTAACACCTATGCGGAAGCAATGATAATAGAAGCACTCTCAGATCTGGAAGAGGGAATCAGAGCGGGAGGTAAATTGGTCAAATCTGTAAGGTTTGCAGATGACAAGTCATTTGTTTGTAATAGTGAGGAAGGACTGCAAAGAATGGTCAATAGCTTGACAACAACGGCGGAAGAATTCGGAATGAGAATTAATGAGACCAAGACAAAGGTGATGAAAATTGCAAGAAGGAAAGGAGCACAAATGAACCTAACGATAGGAAATCGAACCTTAGAAGAAGCTGAGCAGTTTACATATCTGGGAAGTTTATTAACCAACAATGGAGAATGCAGTAAGGAAGTAAGATCTAGAATTGGTATGGGTAAAGTAGCTTTTGAGAGATCGAAAAGACTGCTTACAGGTAAACTCAACTTGAAGCTGAAGAAAAGGTTAGTTAAAAAGCTTGATATGGAGTGTGGTACTGTATGGAGCAGAAACATGGACACTGAAAACAACTGAAAAGAAACTCCTGGAAAGTTTTGAAATGTGGATTTGGAGAAGAATGCTAAAGATAAGCTGGAGGGAACATCATAGTAATGAGGAAGTACTGCAACAGGTGAGGGAGGAAAGAAGACTCATTAAGGTGATAAGAGAAAGGCAGAAGAAATGGATCGGACATGTGTTGAGGGGAGAAGGATTGTTGAAGGAGGTGATAGAGGGTAGATATCAAGGTAGAAGGCCGAGGGGGAGGAAAAGGAAAGCAATGCTGGATGATTTGAAGGCAGGCAGGAGCTACCATGAGATGAAAAGGATAGCTCAGGATAGAACACTTTAGCGGGACACATGAGTTGGACCTGCCTGATAGGCAGAACACGATGGATGGATGGACTCATTGGTTAGATATTTATTTTCCTTTACATGCCTAGCCAAAAACATAAGTGATATGCAGAATAGTTCCCGTTGCTACATAAACGTAGCAGACTATGATAGGAGTGATCACATTTATTTTTGAAATTTAATATGTTATCTATAAAAACGAAAACAACTAACAAAGTATGGGTATTAAACTGTCGCAAAATCAAAGTCCAACTAAATGATAATTGGATTTGCAGTTCGTTTTAATAGAAGTTACTTTACTGAGTCATAACTATGTGTGTTGCATTCTTTGCAGCTGTCAAACCAGGTACGAATAAAAATAATTAATTCATGAAATGCAGCCTTATAAATAGCAAAAATGAGCTGAATGTTCTACTGAAACTTCCTCAAACAAAATAATAACTAAAATTATAACAAAGAAAAATACACTGAGCGTTTCATATCGAATAATAATATATGCTCGACTTAACAGATAATGCAAAGCCTATAATTTATATTGTATCAAAAAGACAAGTTGCGTAACAAAACCTCCAACAAACGTTTTCTAAATTATGAAGGATTTAGTCGTATCAAAAGCGATTAAAAATATTTTGCGTGTCAATTTCAAAGTTTGACCCCTTAATTTCATCATATTTCATCCATTTTGATATGCTTATTTTCACCAGAGATAGTATCATAGTCAAAGAATTATAATACCAAAATATCATAGTATCGAAGTATGTACCATAGACAAAGTATCATAGACAAAGTATTATAGACAAAATATCATAGTCATAGTATCAAAGTATCATAGTCATATATTATATAGATCTATGATTATATTATAGGACCTATACATTGTATACACATGCAAATATTTACCTATAGATCTATTTTGGGGGCCTACGATTATGAGAATGCATAGGACCTACAAAGACTTTAATCCGACCCTGTCTGCAGAAGTAGTTCAAGCCAAGGCTAAGGGCATTAAACTAATGCAAAATGCACATCTAGAAGATGCAGGAAAAATCAAACTACCAAAATTCATGATGAGTTCTTCATCAGAAAAAAATCAAAGTCCAAAGGAACACTGTATCAAGATGAAACTTCAATTATAAGCAGACTTTTATCTACAAGAAAGTGAGATGAAAGACGAGGCATTTAGTCACGAGTGGACTGAATAACCACCATCCCTCTTCTGCAATCCCCAACTCGGTATCCAAATTTAAGATGAGAAAGGGAAATAAGTCGGAATTCATCAATCATCTTCAGAAAGAGGCAGTTGACAACTGACATACTGATTCTTCTCTATCTCAATCAGATTTCTTTACTACCTAGTAGACGCCATAACTTTCATTCAGAGATTTCAGCACCTTGGAGTACGAACCTTCAGAGATTTGCCGCCCCACTATTTGGAAAAATTACCACAACCAAAACTTCCTGAGTGCCAGTGTGTTCACTTCGTAGGTGATCGCTATAATATGATCCATCAGTGAGTTTGAAGGTTGGAGAGCGTCAGGGAAGAGACGGATCTCGAGAGACTCCAGAGTATATTCCTTCTGACTCACTTGGAATGCTAAACTGGACACACTATATGAAGAATCTTAGGAACAAGGCCAACTTACTAAATTTCCTATCTTGTTCATGGCAGAGCAGGTCCACAGAGTTACCCGATAATTCTAATACTAGGCCGAACCTTCGCAGATAAAGGGAAAACAGTACAGCTCACAAATGCGTCAGTCAACCTGCTCCCACAGTTGTCTTGCATTGATCAAGAAGAAGCTGATACTCAGTCATTGCTTATATATCGTACTGGATCAACAAGTTTAATTGTTATTGGGTTATAGTACATGCATTAGACATAGACGTGATAATGCTATGCATGCATTTTCTTTTCATTAATACAAATCTCCAGGAAATATATGTACAGAAGATGGATGTCTTTGGACCCATCCACAAACTGTTGAAAACACTCAGTGACAAGTATAAGAAAGAAGGTAAAGAAATAATGAACACTCTATTTGCAGTTTATGTGGTTACAGGATGTAACAAAGTAAGCAAAAATTGGTCTCAGTTTGGTTAGAAAAATCCAGACTTTCCCTAGCTGCATATGGTTATAAGAATGAGACTTTGGATGTTACTGAACTTGTCCGCGATGCACGTTAGGTGTTTGTCACCCTGTACGTTCAAACTGGGTTTAATTCCCTCGATAAATGCCGCCGACATATTCTTGCATCCAGTAAAGTTGATCTTCGAACCTTGCCACCAACAGAGGATGCGTTTCATTTTCATTTACTATGTGCTCATTTTCAGCTGGCCTTATACAAACGGGCACACCTGAACCGCTTCAACTTTCCACTACCCACTGAATTTGGACGTAAAATTTACAATGGGAAATTAATTGTCGCCATGATGTTTAATTGAACAAGGCCTGTAAGGACAAGACCAAGTTTTTGTGCTTGTATGAGACCAGTCTTTACGACACTGTTCATGTGCCAAAAATTCGTTGCCTTGCATCATAGTGTGAAAATTCACAGGGGGTCCAACCAAATGTTACAGAATTCAAGTTTCTGATTCTGATGACGACCGGTGAAATTTGACTTTATGGTGTTCTTCATATTCCAATGTTAGTAATTTACTGAAATTATGATACACAATCCATTTCTTTATGCAAATATTCCAGTGAAATTTGAATATGGTTTATGCTATTATAAATGTATTGTTAACTTACTGCATTGTTAACCTATTAAGAACAAATTTTGTGTCCACACTGTAAATGAGGATATTTTAAACAATGTAATAAAAGTGCATGTGACACTGAAAGATACCAATTACGGGGCTCCAATAAACCTTAGCCCCCCCCCCCGGCCCATGGCCTAAACCATTAGAGGTACAGTAAAACTAAACATACCTTACAAAAGAGAATTTAATCCTGCATTTAATGAGAAACAATTAAAACTTGGTGTTCCCACCATTGGCTTCCAAGACAGCCTGAATTCGCTTTGGGTAGCTTGCCAAAAGTGACGTGAATAGATCTTGATCGTTACGCAAATTTGCTAAAACAGTTTCAATGTGTTGCGTCATTGTATCCTTCGAAAATCGATTTGCTGCAGGTTCTTGAAACAAGAGACATTCAACCTTGTCCTTTATAACTGATCCACTGTGTTCACAGATGTTCAGGTCAGGAGAATTTCCTGGCCATTCTTCATTTCCAAAGAAATCGATCTCATGGTTCGCAACAACTGTTGAGTGGCTAATGCCTTAAAGCAGGGGGCCTTATCGTGCAGAAGTGTGACCTGATCGACATCCATAACATTGTTTGGGTTTCTTAGAAAAGGAATGACATGCTGGGATAGAATAATATCACGAAAATACTGTCCATCCCAACTCTGACCATTTGGCTTCAGCACCCACATGAGCTTCTTTGCAGTGAACAAAACAAACACACCAACACAGTCTGGACTTTTTAATAATTCGCGATAATGTTCATTGTCATCGATTTCATCTGGTGTTGTGGCCCACACTCGATCATTTTGGTAGTTAGGCCGACGTGTTACGTAAACAAAAAATTCATTGGAGACGGCTAAATGCATGAAATCATCCACATCCCAATCTTCAAGATAATGGGCAAACCACATTCTGTCATCGATGTTAAGTTGAGTTTTTCTTGGCTTTGAAAGTTCATGCCAAGGCTTTAAACCTTGCCTATGACGGTACAGTCGAATGATCTCACCACTAACGATCTTTCCTCTCAACACTTCCATCGCTCTAGAAAGTTTAGCACAGCTGTTTTTCCGCTTACGCGTACCGCTTTCAATGATGTCCTTTGTTTCCTGAGAGAGTGGCAAATTTGGGCGCCCAGATTTGGTTGACGGTTGTATCCATTTCACATTCATCCAAAGTTTTATTCCAATTTCTTTTGACGAAGTTCTCACTTCTTCGCAACTTTTTGGCAACCCATGAACGTGTTATGAAAGTGGCTCCAGCATCACGAGCTTCCCGAAATGTTATTGCTCGTATGCGATCTATCACAGGTTGCCTCTCCGAATCACCAATTAATTGAGAAGCCATTATATTATCACTTTATCAGCTAGAGTAATTTTAATACCTGCAATAAATAAAGAATTTTATATATTTTTATAATCACTAAAAACTATTTCGATATAAGTAAACATGTAAGCTGCAAATGGGGGGGGGGGGGGGCTAAGGTTTTTTGGAACCCCTTACATTAGATATTTGAACTTTGAAAAATATGCATTTTCAGCACTAAGCCTCCCTCCTCCTATTGGTTTAGGTTTATCGGGCCATAAATTAATGGTTTACATATTTGAATATCTTGACTCAATAAAATAACTTAAATGCCAGCATAGATTTATATTTGTACGAATAAAACCAGGAAGAACTAATGTTAGAAAAACGTGAAATTTGTGACTCGAAATTTTGGCTTTATTTCAGATATGGGTACAGTCACAAGAAATGCTGTAAAATTTTGCGCAAGAGAGTTCAGATTGTCAACAAGCATTTTCTGATTCAGTGACACCGTGCAAGACTGAAATGAGGTCAAACAAAATATAGCGAAGAACCTTTTGGGTTGTGCATGTCCTCCGTGGTTGCTGAGAAGACCTACAATTTTACGTGGATTCCGAACCACAAGGCCTTAATTTTACTACCTTAAATTATACCCAATCTATCAACATATGCATCTAATCGATTTTTAAACATGTTTATAGACGTGCTACTAATTACTTCTACCGGCAAACTATTCCAGCTATTTACTATTCTATGCATAAAAAAGTTTTTGGCAACTGCTGTCTCTAACCTTCTACTTGCCAACTTACACCCGTTATTTCTAGTCCTATTATATTGAGATATTTCGGAAAAGCTATCTCTTTCTACGTTATCGAACCCATCCATAATTTTAAAAACCTGGATTAGATCACCCCTTAGCTTCCTAGTCTCGAGTGTAGTCAATTTTAACTCCTTAAGCCTATCCTCGTACGACTTCGACCTAAGCGACGGAATCATCTTAGTTACTCGTCTTTGAACTCTTTCGATTTTGTCTATATCTTTTCGCATATACTGATTCCAAAATTGGATCGCGTACTCCAAATGGGGTCTAACTAATGATTTATAAAGAGGAACAATAATATCACGCGATTTGTACTCAAAATTCCAGGCTATAAAACCTAGCACTGTGTTCACTTATTGACCGCTGCTGTACTTTGTTTCGCCACTTTTAAATCACCAGTGACTATAACTCCTAAATCTTTTTCCTGATCAATGCTTGCTAACTCCTTCCCTGACATACTATACGCAAAATTACCGTTACGAGAACCTATATGTAAAATTTTGCACCTATCGACGTTAAATCTCATTTGCCATGTGAGTGACTAATCAACGATTTTATTCAGATCTTCCTGGATTTTACCTCTATCTTCGTCATTAATCGCCCTACCACCCAACTTCGTGTCGTCCGCAAACTTTGAGACTGTACTGACTAGGCCGACATCTAGATCGTTAATATATATAAGAAAAAGCAAGGGGCCCAATACAGAACCTGAGGAACGCCGCTCGCTACATTAGTCCAACACGACTCCGCTCCATTAACGACCATCCTGTTTCCTACCTCGCAACCACTCTTCTATCCAATTTATTACTACACCCCTCATTCCATGAGCCTTAGTTTTTTCAATGAGTCTTTTGTGCGGTACGGTGTCAAACGCTCTTTGAAAATATAAATACACTACATCAACCGCCCGATGACTATCGTAAACTTCAACCACGATTTGAAAAAATTCTAAAAGATTAGTTAAGCAAGATTTGCTTCGCCTAAAACCGTGCTGCGTATTTCCAACCAAATTATGCAATTCTAAGTGTTCGACTATACGATCCCTAATTATATTATTGATTCAGGAGCTTACCTACAACAGGCGTTAAACTGATTAGCCTATAATTTCCCGCCGCACCTTTGTCGCCTTTGTTAAAGATAGGCGTTATATTTGCTAACTTTAAATTATCTGGTACGCACCCCTCAGAAATAGACGCATTAAAAATCTTTGTTAGCGGCACAACAATGCATTCTTTTAATTCTTTTAGTTGTATGGGACATATGGAATCCGGCCCCGGTGACTTACTGAGAGGACAAACTCCACCATATTGTGATCGCTATTGCTTAACGGTTCTATTACTTGAACATCAGTGATTAGCCTATCGTCCGTAGTTATTACTAAATCTAAAATACTGGCCAACCTCGTAGGTTCCCCAACCTTTTGAATAAGATAGCTATCCTCGAGAAAATTAACTAAACGATTACCTTCCGCGTCTCCCTGCATTGTATCGTAATCCACGTTGGCGCAATTAAAGTCACCCATAACTAAGGCCTGCTCAATACTTATTATTCTCTTTAGTTCACGATATAACGCTTCGTCCGTATCAGCTGTTTGATTAGGGGCCTATATATAACCGCAACAACAAGTTTGAAATTGTTCAGTTTAAGTTCTGCTATAGTCGAATCTATCGGTTTTGGAATTCTGTGCTTTTCTTCTATAACGTTCGCAATATTATCCTTGATATACAACATAACACCGCCTCCTCGCCTACCTATTCTGTTTTTAGAAAAAGTCTATAACCTTTAATTTGATACTCCTCTACAAAGTCACGTGTTTCAGTGCTAAGCCACGATTCATTTATCGCAATTAAATCATAATCTTTACAAGCAATTAAAGAAAAAAAAAAATTATTTTATTTCGTAGGCTACGAGCATTTAAGGATAGAAACTTCAAGTTGTTTTTAATTACAATACCTTCGCGAGCGCAAGGGAAATTTGAGGAAATTACGCCGGACCGTTCGAGTTACGACAGCCTAAAAAGAAGAGACAGTATCATGAAAAAGTCTTCCTAAACGCGCAGCTCCAAAGTTATTAAGATGAAGTCCATCTCCGAGGAACAAGTCCCTCCTGCCGTAGAAACTTCCAAAAATTCGCAAAATGCACTCCTTCCTGTTGGCAGAGAGACTTTAGTTGATTTTTTTTATAGGTCGCCTTGCTGTAGAAATCGCTACGTTGGATAATTCGAGGAAGTAGAGTATACCTGTTAAAACAATCTTATTAGTTTTTCCCTTTAGTCGCTCTAGTAAGTCCCTGTACCTAGCCAAAGCTCTTCCGATCTAGAATTTAAAACGTTATTAGTACCGACATGAATAACATAAGTTGTGTCCTCATAGGTTCCGTCTGTAAAATAGTCAACACTATTAGTTATATCCTCCACCCTTGCACCAGGGTAGCAGTAACGGCGCCTACAACAAGGGTTTCTCCCACAGAATTCCTCGAGCTGCCCTCGAACAATGGAATCGCCAACGAGTCGTATTTCCGGTTCATCAGCATCTTCGAAACCTAAAACAGATGTAGTAATGTCTAATTAAGAATTAAATGTTTGTTTATAAATTTAATAATGTTCAATTAAGTTTTTGTTAAATAAGAAATAAAAAATGGTTGTATTAAAATTATAAAATACGAGTTGGCAACATTAAGAATCGGCCCAAGCGGGACGAGAGAGAGAACTGCCCAAAAAAGGGCAGTCATCGGAGGGCCTTGAGCATATTAAGGTGTTTTTGTGTGTTAAGATGTAATTGTAAATTTAGAATAGTATTTAGTGTCTCTTCCCGACTTAGAATGTTAACGTTAAATTCCCCCCTCGCATTACCCGTTTATCTAAAGCGTTTCGGCATAAATAAAAGTCAATAAAGTGTAATCAGAGTATAATTAATCCCCTTATAACGGCGTCTCAACTCGGTCACGTCTACCGTATTTATAAAGTACACCGAAAGCGAGTGAAACGAGTGTAAAGAGAATGATTAATGATAGAAGAGAAATGGAATAGAGAGAAGAGAAAATAGTATAAAAAAGCAAGATAAGAACAAAATATCTGATGTGTGGAATTTGTCATTCTAATGATTTCTTTTCTATCTCAACTTTGAATTTGTTAAAGAAAAAAAACAAAAAAAAACTGCAAAATAAATAACTGTTGAATAAATAAATAAATTTGTTAAACGATATTAATAAGTTTTCCTAGTGTAAAACTTATTTTCAAGGGGCTGATGCGGCGAGTGTAGTAATGTCTGTCGTAATTACGTATAAATTAGTATCTTTAACGATTATTTTTCGACTTTCACTTTAAAATTAACTTAAACTACAAAGCGAAAATTACAAAGCAATCCTTAAAATTATACACATCTGATGTTCGTGTGTCTAAAGGATTTACAGGCGACACATCCAGTCAAAGAATAATCTTAAAAACTACCTATACATTCTTGAAAATTTTGTTAGGTACATTTTCATTCTTTTACAATTCGCTACTATATACATAGTACACCTAGAAATGCGTCACCTCTACGCTCAAACATTTTAAACATTATCGTATAAAAATGCATGTCACAATCTATTTAAACAACTAAAATAATTTATTTAATTCATATAAGTAAGTGTAAGATTTATTTACCAATCATTATTATTATTATCATCACAGTTTTTACTAATTCCGAAATTGTAAACACAAAAAAGGACTTTAAACACAAAATAGGTAGGCTTTTGACAGGTAATAAAAGTGGAAAGGAAAGAAGAAAAAAAAGAATGAATCACCGGAGAGCAATTATCAATTTTGAAATTTCTCTCTCCGACCAAACGAAACGAAATCTAAAGAAAAAACGGAGTGAGGAAGGAAACAAATGACTCTCGAATTTTGACTCTAATTTTTGACTCCACATTACAACGGTCTCGACAAGACGAGTCAGAGAAATTTTGAGTCAAAGCGGTTTGGAAATCTAGACTCGAACGAGAAGAGAAAAAAAACGAAATTTTGACCGCGAAAATTACAAAGACGCTACGAGGATTTCGAAAGTGAGACGCCATTTTGAATTACATTTACAATGAATTGTTAAGGAATGGAAATCGAAATTTGCTTACAATTGATGTAACACAATGCATCTTTACTATTTAAATAACCGAAACATAATATTTATTAATGCTATAAACACGGGTAGCAACAATTTTGACCGAAAATAAGGCACATGGTAAAACCCCGTAAGTAAATGTAATTAGGGCCGCCTCTTGCCCCCAAAATATAGTAATTTACTTTCTTTAAGGGCCCATTCCTTCATTATTATTCATTATCTACTTTACTTTCTATTCATTTCTCTTGTATCATTAATCATTCTCTTTACACTCTTTTCACTTTCGCTGTACTTTATAAATATGGTAGACGTGGCCGAGTTGAGGCGCCGTTATAATTTAAACAACGCAAGGGAGACCGGGGGTAATTACACGCGTATTAACATTTCACTAACTTTATTTATACCGAATACACTTAGTTGAACGGGGTAATGCGAGGGGGAAATTTACGTTAACATTTTAGTCGGAGAGAAAGACAAAAGAATATTCTAAATTTATAATTACATCTTAACACGCAAAAACACCAAGTTACTAAGCTCAAGGCCGCCCGATGACTGCCGGGCATTCCTTCCCAGCCTTTAGCAGGCGTTGCCAAATCGTATTTCTATATTTTTTATAAACAAACCATTATTTATCGTAATTACATTTATTAAATATTATTATCTTCTTTATTAATTTCTTATAACCAAAACATTCTAATTTTTAATTAGACCTTACTACATGTCTAATTAAGAATTAAATGTTTGTTTATAAATTTAATAATGTTCAATTAATTTTTATTAAATAAGAAATAAAAAAATGGTTGTATTAAAATTATAAAATACGAGTTGGCAACACTAACAATCGGCCCAAGCTGGACGAGAGAGAAAAATGACCTAAAAAGGGCAGTCATCGGAGGGACTTCAGCGTATTAAGGTGTTTTTGTGTGTTAAGATGTAATTGTAAATTT
Source organism: Bathynomus jamesi (assembly GCA_023014485.1). NCBI lineage: Eukaryota > Metazoa > Arthropoda > Malacostraca > Isopoda > Cirolanidae > Bathynomus > Bathynomus jamesi. The sequence goes on along the minus strand of JAJOZX010001186.1, from coordinate 437,192 downwards.
GGAATAGTATTTAGTGTCTCTTCCCGACTTAGAATGTTAACGTTAAATTCCCCCCTCGCATTACCCCGTTTATCTCAGTGTTTTCGGAATAAATAAAAGTCAGTAAAGTGTAATCAGAGTATAATTAACCCCCCGGTCTCCCTTGCATTGTTTGAATAATAGCGGCTTTCCACTCGGTCATGCTACCCGTATTTATAAAGTACAGCGAAAGCAGCGAAAACGAGTATAAAGAGAATGACTAATGATAGAAGAGAAATGGAATAAAGAAAGCGAAAATAGTACCAAAAACAAGATAAGAAAGGTGAATAACGATAAATTACTACACAGAAAACTTATTGTTTGTTATTATTGGTAGAAAAGTCGTAGGTTTTCTCAATGGGGCTCCATTACGCACTTGAACGAAGGGTTGGGAACTAGGGGAAGAGAGAGGGCTATTAATACTCTTTATATTATTAGTAGAAACTGAGGCAGTAGGGGTCTTAACTGAAGTCTCAAGGGATTCTAATTTTGCCGTCAGAAGCATCACCCTTTCTTCAAGCCTCATTCTGGCCTCCCTCTCACGTTCTAACTCGTTCCTCAGTACTTCCATGCTTGAGCACCACCTGCAAACTAATTGTTCATTATTATTAGCCAAAGTAACAGGTTCTTGTAAGACAAATTTATACTAAATGAATATATACTTAATTAAGCTATCGACGAAAGATCTGTAAAAGAAAAAGTATTAATAAAACTTATCTGTTCGCTATTCGACCGACTTTTTCTTTCCTTTTTTCATTTTTCCAACGGCGGATGACACACCCTACTTGATCTCCGTAGCAAGGGAAAATGAACCTTATGAAACCTCGTTTACGAATAGGTTTGAGAAACAAACACGGCAAAGAAGGGAAATTAAACCTTATGAAACTTCGTTTTCTAATAATTCGAAAAACAAACAAGACAAGCCACCGCACTAGCCTCGGTTTAATCAAATAATCTCGAAATGAATAAAGTCAGTAAATGAAATATAATCGTTAATGAATGATTAGTAACACGAAATAATTTAGTTGAGAATGCACCAAACATTATTTTGTTAAATACACTTCAACGAAAACCACTTATTCAATTGGTAACACTGGACACTCAACTAATGTACTAATTCATTTAATGTCCTTAATAAGGATAATGATTGTGGATTTGACATACAGTGCCTCCACAGAATCTAAATTAAACTAGGTTCTGTAGGCAGAAATTCAATTTTTAGCCTTTCTTTAACCAACACGCTACTATGAACACACCATGTCATTCTCGGAAATTCTCTATGATTCTCCTCGTAGTGTAGCCGTTCGTTTTTTGTAACACTGCGATCACGACCTAAACAGTTAAACGGTCTAACTCGGAAAAACAATTTTTTCACAAAACGAACACGAAAAAAACAATTTTCAGGAATTCCTTTTTACTCCCGGGAAATGTCAAAATTATCCCCTTGGGCGTAATTACCCCTACTTTGGGACCCGCTGTGTTACACAGACCATCGTATACTTACAAAGTCTAGCACATATGTAATAAACCAATTACATATCGTTACGAACAAATATAATACTGTACATCATTCACTGCTTGTTACAAAATATCCCTTTATTTCCATTCTCACTTAGTTCCGTCTATATACAGTATTCTGAACTACTGGGCTTCAGTATGTTATGTTAAATATTTATTACACAACATTTCAGAACCCTTAATGCATTTTCGCTGACCCCGGTAGAAAACAATGACGATATTTTCATTCATTTATCGTTGAGTTGCCAATTCTAACGACGCTTTAGGTAAAACCATAATATAGAAAACTCAGGTAGTACTCTTGCAAGTGTGTGAGACACACAGCGATACAATATATTGGCTTCCTTTTAAACTGATAACTACTATTTACGTGTTAAGTTGCATTCAACCAATATGTCTTATCTGGGAGATGGTAAATTGAACATACTGACAATGTTTAACACGTGTTTTTGTGTTGCATGTTATGTGTTACAGTGTTTATTAATTGAAATGTCAGTTAAATAGAGGATTACAGGCTTGCCGATATCATAAACACTGTCCTCATGTATTATGGTTTTATTTATAGAATATACAAAAACATTGTTTTATTCACGTCATTGACATTCCCCTTGTTAATATATATCCCCTTCTTGAATTTATATTTAATTATTCACTTATGTTTCCTAAGTAATATGTGTAGAGACCCACCGGAAAATCCTTTCCTCGCCGTTCTCGAACATCATGGAATCAAAACAAAGGCTATAAAACTCAAACACGTGAGCATGAAACAGGGCCACGGAGGAAACACAGATTTTGTGGTATTTCCCGAAATGCCTACCAGAGGACGTCACGAAAGCCTAGAAAATGCGAGTTCTTTCTCAAATCAAATTCAGTTGCCATTCTCTCGTTTTTGTCGTCACATCTCGCCCTTGGCTCCTTCGTTAGTGACACGCCACTCGCCATTTGTCACGCCACCCGCTCTCCGGCCTTTGCCGGAGAGCGGCCCGCCGTTCCTTCAAGGCTCCGATCCAGCATACACGGAGTCTATCACCAAGTATGGTCTTCTACAACTTCATCCAGGAAGAAGCAACATCACTGCTGCAGGATTTCCGCTGGACCCCTTTTCAACAAGTCCCAACTGGCCCTCAACACTCACCCTCTCGCCCGTAAGGCCATTCCGCCTTCAGATCTACCAACATCGAAACCCAGGTCCGTAAACCTTCTCGGAGCCACAAGCATACCTCTGTCTTCTTGTTAAGCAACTTCCGCTTGGCCTACATAGTGTAACCTCATGTACTTTCATTACCTCGGTTATTATCGGGCGTAATTAGTTATTATTGTGTGTTCACTGCCGGATATCTTCTTAGCCTACCTGAATTAGTGTTTCTTGTAATTATTATATTCACTTAACGTATAAACCAATTCTCATTGCTAAGAACACTGGTCTACAAATTTTGAAAAAGTTTGTGCTTCAGAGATAAAATGTGTTTCCTATTATGGATTTTAGGGTGCTGAAAACGAATATGACCATAAAAACAGTCGATTGGCTACAGTTTCCAAAAACATTTAAGTTACACATTTTGCGTATATGTATACCATATATTAGTAACACCTGTATAATGCAGTCACTTATATTGATTCAACCCGTCGCTTCTTTGCTTGTCCCTTGTATTCAACTTCTGGAGCATCTCTTGTTATTGTCCAGCAGTAGTCTGCTAACAATGATGGACTCCATTTCCCCTGGTAGCGTTTCTCCATCGCTGAGATATCCTGGTGGAAACGTTCACCATGTTCATCGCTGACTGCTCCGCAGTTGGCCGGAATAAATTCCAGGTGCGAATGGAGGAAATGTATCTTTAAAGACATATTGCAGCCCATTCTTTGATAGGACAACAGCGGGTTTTCCACCAGCTCCCTGTAAGTGTCAGCTTTGGTATTTCCGAGAAAATTTGTTGCTACTAAGCAGAAAGCATTCCACGCTGTCTTCTCCTCACCACCTAGGATACGGTCGAACTCCTCATCTCTAAGAAGCTCGCGGATCTGTGGACCAACAAATATTTTTTGCTTCACTGAGCTTTGGGAATTTACCACCGAGGTACTTAAAAGCTGCCCCCGTTTTATCCATAGCCTTAACAAAAATTTTCATGACGCCCAGTTTGCTGTGTAAGGGTGGTAACAAAATCTTGCTCGATTCTACAAGTGGAGGATACTGAACATTTTTTGTCCCAGGTTCCAATGAGTGTCGGAGTGGCCAATCGTTCTTGATGTAATGAGAAGTCCTAGCCCGACTATCCCATTCACACAGAAAACAGCAATACTTAGTGTAGCCCGGCTGCAGTCCAAGCACGATAGCAACAACTTTCAAGTCACCACAAACCTGCCACTGATGTTTGTCATAGTTTATGCAGTTCAAAAGTTGCTTCATGTTGTCATATGTTTCCTTCATGTGGACTGCATGACCAACTGGAATTGATGGCAATACGTTGCCAACATGCACCAAAACAGCTTTTAGACTCAACTTCGATGAATCAATGAACAGTCTCCACTCATCAGGATTGTGAATAATGTTGAGAGCTGCCATCAGACCATCGATGTCGTTGCAAGCTACAAGGTCACCTTCCATGATGAAGAATGGGACAAAATCTTTATGACGGTCACGAAACTTACACACTCTAACATTTTCAGCGAGGAGATTCCACTGCTGCAATCTGGAGCCCAACAGCTCTGCCTTACTCTTTGGCAGTTCTAAATCTCTGATAAGATCGTTTAATTCATTCTGAGTTATCATGTGCGGTTTAGAAGATGTCAAGTTATAAACAAATTCAGGGTCTTTGAAGTTGAAGGCTCACAAGTTTCGCAGGTTCCTTCATTCTCCTCGTCCTCTGACTCCAGGGAGAATGAGTGTGTGGGCTCAGGAACGGGTAGTCTTTCGCCGTGAGGTACCGGGCGTATAGCATAGGGTATATTCGGATATTGTAAAATCCACTTTTTCTTCTTGCAAATACCTTTCTTGACTGGAGGCACCATGCAGAAGTAACAATTGCTGACATGATCTGTTGGTTCCCTCCACATCATTGGCACTGCAAAAGGCATAGATTTCTTTTTCCGATTCAACCACTGGCGAAGGTTTGTTGCACAAGTATTGCAGCATATGTGTGGGGCCCAGCTCTTGTCCTGATCTCCAATCTTACAGCCAAAATAAAGGTGATAGGCTTTCCTAATCACGGCGGTTATAGCACGCTTTTGTGATGCAAAAGTCAATTCTCCACAAACATAACAGAAGTTATGTACACTGTTCACGCAATTATGAGGCATCTTTGTTCAAATTAGGCTGAAAAAAATTCAGTTTCAAAGGCAAACACTAAAAAGAGTTTGACAATGGTGCACTGTATGACTTCCGCGAATGAACTGATGCTGTGGCGTAATATGTAGACGCCTGTGACACAACGACGCCCTGACTCTACTGCGCATGCGCGTAGTTATATTTTTTTATTTTAATAAATTAATGTAATTACATTGCATTTTAATAATTTTAAATTAGGTAAGGTTAAGTTAGGTTAGTATTCCATTTATATTAATATCAAAAACATTATGGGAAGCAATATGTTAAAATGATCCAATCTATTTTTTAATAAATAATTTACAAATACATAATGTAATAGATAAATTTAAAATTACATTTTATTGTATATATATGTATATATTTTCATTAATTTATTAAAATAAAAAATATAACTACGCGCATGTGCAGTAGAGTCAATGCGTCGATGTGTCACAGGCGTCTACATATTACGCGACAGATGCAGTCCAGTTAGTAGGGTGCAGGGTTGCCTGATATCTTTATAAATAGAGCCAATTGGCAATTTTAGGCATCATTTTCGTATTCAGTGACCCAAAATTAGTAAAGATTGACTACTTTTATTTCCGAAGCATTTTGGCTGTAGACCAGTGGAATCAGTCATTGTAATATAGCACAATTACCGTATACATAATTTTTAATCACTGTGAACAAATAATTCATTTATTTTTCGAATTAAACACAAAACAACAAAGTGATTTCTCTCTCCTTACTAAATATTGTTTGTCTGGGCTGTGCCCCGAACTGGTGACCCTCATTATTCATTTCAATTTAATTCATAAATTATAGTAAGCCTACTTTCTAGGCCACATCAAATTGGAGATGTGTAGGCCACTATATATGTAAACCAGTGATGAATGGAAATAATTATGCTCTAAAGACATTTGGCAATGTGTCAACCAACCAAAGAGCGCTCACTCGCCCAGATTCATTCATAAAATGTTACAACCGTTTGTAGTACACACAACAAATATATGCCAGGTGTCGCTATCTGTTGTCAAGAGTGTCCTACGAATAATGAGCGCAACTGCACATTTGCGAGTGTAATCTCAGACAATAAGCTCGCGCAAGTATACTCATGAACACACGGCTTTGAAACGAACCTGACCAGGAACCCGATATTTCGGGGTTCGAAAGTTTGTCCATGTTTTTACCTTTTTAATTTTTGATATTTTTAAGTGGCTTTTAAACTTTACGTCTTTATATATATATATATATATATATACACACACACACACACACACACACTTATGTCTTATATATATAATTGGTTTCTCATTCCACTTGAAGTCGAGGGCCATAATTTGGGTTAAAAATGAGAAGCTTTTAACTTCGGGACTTCATATTTTCATATTAAACGCTGATTTATAGATACGCCCTCAATACTAATTATCCTAAAACTCAGTAGCCGCAGTTTCTCTCTCTCCTCTCTCTCTCTCTCTCTCTCTCTCTCTCTCTCTCTCAATCAAAAAAATAACTCGTAAAAAGATGATTACGGGGTGCATTCATTAGTTATTAACAAAATATCCCTTATAAAAGGATGAAAAATAATTGGGAAAGTAATTACTCTTGTTAGTTTTATAGAAAGAACTAAATGCCATGTTTTTTTCTCGCACGATTACGTATGATATCGTATCATACAAGAAGGAACATCATCCTAACTACTTTTGAGTAAATTAAAGAGAACATTTATGAGTATAAAGAAAGAACTGAAAAAAATATTGTCTAAAATACTTAATATTGTAACGTACAAGTACTATGCACACAAATACGTTGTCCAAAGACGTCCCCCCAATTCGAAAATGAAGAACAGATACAAGATTACATAAAAACATTTACTTGTACAAATAGAACACACAAAAGTTGAGGAGGTGATTACTTTCCACTCCTTGCCATTCCCATTCCCATCCACGGTCCGCAAATGAAAATGCACAAAATGAAAAATCCACATTTAAGAGAAACGTTTCTTGATTTGAGAAACAACGTCACTCTATTCCCATTCACGGTGGAAGCGCCAAATGGGAATAGCTAATATTTCCTAACTTAACTTAATTTAACCTAACCTAACGTTAGCTTAACCTAACCTAGCCAAACCTAATGCATCGTAACCTAACCTAAGTTAACCTAACCTTGACCAAAGTGGGAAAGCCGTTAATGAAAATGAGAATGACATGAATTGGGAATAAACCGAAATGAAGCCTGATTTGAAATTTTCATTCTCGGTTTTCTCACTCTTTGGCGCGGAATAAAAAGGGAATGATATTGAGTGGGATGACACAGATGAGGTTTTACATTTTAAATGTTCCGAAATAGTTTTTAGCCATTTTAAATGTTCAAACTACAGAGATAGAATGAGTCGTTTGGTATACTGTAACTTCATTTTGTGCACTTTGGAAACGGTTCTAAACATATTTTTAAGCTGTTTTTTAATAAAATATTGGTTACAACAAAATATTCCTTCTTTTTGTCCAGGCTGATTAAACTTAAGTGAAACAAAGTTTTTCTGAAGATCTGAAGAGTAGCCCTCACTTTGTAACTCAACTGAAACAACATATATATATATATATATATATATATATATATATATATATATATATATATATTAGGGTGATGCAAAATAACTTATCATTTCGAAAACTTGAAGACACCTTCTAATTTTATTTAATTTAGTGTAAAAACTGAACATGCAAAATTTCAGCACAATTGAAGACATTTTAGAGGTTGCTACCATCCATTGAACATTTTGTATATTGTTATTTTTCAGTTTGTATTTATTGTACATTTATTTATTTTGCAGATTTCATCAAAAATGGTAGTCAGCAACATATAGCAGTCATAACAGACTCTGAACCTCTTTCCGTAAACCTTCTCATCCCTTTCATTGCTATAGACGCCGTGGCCGAACATTCTAGAATCATTTCTTTGCTGTGACGTCACTGTGGCGGCCGCGTCAGTGTAAGTGCGGCGTCACTGACTCAGTATCTTTGCTGCCTTCGCTGAGAGTGGTTGTATAGCAGTTGCTGAGTTGCACTCATGGAGCGGCATACGCGTCACAAAACAGTTGTTTGGCTCATAGGACATCCTATAGAGTCCTTCAAAGAAACCCAGCTTCCATCTAAAAGGAAACATTAGCATTGTTTATGAACTACAAGATCAATAAAAAGTAACAGGTGAAAACAGCGGCTTTGTTGACTGCTAGAGATGTTATGGATGTGTGGGAAAAGGCACGCATCCCAACAGTGTTGAAATGTCATGTCGTGGAGAGAGTAAAGAAACTTTTCAACGAGTGGGAGAAACTAAAGAAGAACAGAAATAATAAGAAGCAATCACCTGCACTACTTCAAAAACAAGAGAGCTGGCAAAATGACTTGCAAGATCTGTTTGACATTGCACATGCAAGTGCTCTTGACATGATAAAGATAGATGAAGATCGTGAGTTTTTGATGCTGCAACGACAAAAAGGAAGAAAAGGCAAAATGTCTGGAGTGGATAAAGTTTTTTCACAAATGGAAGAGATTGCTAGAGAAAAGGAAACATTGCTTGAAAAGAAAAGAAAGAGGGAAACAGCCGTTTTCGAAGCAGCAGTGCTCTCAAGTTCAAGTCCTTCAAGTTTGAATGAAGATAGTTCAAAATCAGAAGAAGAATTTGTTGCTGACCCTCAGCAGCCATCAACTTCGAGACAAAGTACTGTAGATCAAAGTCTAAGAGTGCAAAGCTTATGGATTCTTCAATGCTTGTATCTCTTGATGCTGCAAAAGTAAGTGATAGAGCTGCTTCGGAAATCTTGATCCCAACAATCAATGCTCTTGGGCAAAACCCTGAAGAATACAGTGTTAGCTATTCATCGATACGGAGAGCAAGACAAAGGAACCGCAAGACAATGGCAGAAAATTTGAAGCAGGATTTCGAAACAAATTGCCCTCTCCAAATACATTGGGACGGCAAACTACTGGAAGATATTACTGGTCATGAAAATGTTGATCGACTGCCAGTTCTAATTTCCGGCCAAGGAGTTGATCAGCTTCTTGGTATTCCCAAACTTGCCAGAGGAACTGGTCAAAACATTGCAGATGCTGTCCATCAGTTAGTATTGGAGTGGAATATATCTGACCAAGTGAAGGGCATGTGTTTTGACACCACTGCCTCCAACACAGGTTCTAAGAGTGGTGCTTGTATGTTACTAGAGCAAAGATTGGATAAAGATATGCTGTGGCTGGCTTGCCGACATCATATTTTCGAAATAGTGTTAGAAGCTGCAGTTTCTGTCTCCTTGCCATCTTCTAGTGGCCCTGACATACAACTGTTTAAGAGATTCAAAGCAAAGTGGGTGGAAATTGACAAGAACAATTACCAAACAGCAACAGATGACCCTAACATTGCAGAGAAAATCTCAGATGCTGAAGAACTCATTCAATTTGCTCAAGCTCAGCTTGATGAACAGCAGCCTCGTGATGACTACAAGGAATTGCTCGAGCTAACGCTCATTTTCATGGGTAGTGCCCCCAAGTCAGGAATCAGCTTTAAAGCACCCGGAGCTTATCACAGAGCACGATGGATGGGCAAGCTAATTTACTGCATTAAAATTTGGATGTTTAAATCTCAGTTTAAACTAACTGAGAGAGAGGAAAAAGGACTGAGAGATGTTTGCTGCTTTTCAGCTGCGATATACATCAGATCGTGGTACCTGGCACCCATACCCTCATGCGCCCCCCGTTCAGATTTGCATTTTGTGCAAAGTCTGCAGCTCTACAAGCAAAAGGATGACAAAATTGCAAGTGCTGCACTCAATAAGTTTTTGAGACATTTGTGGTACCTCTCTGAGGAGCTTGTGGCGCTTGCATTTTTTGATTCAGCTGTTTCGCATGAGACAAAAAACAAAATGAAGCATGCTCTGCAGAAACCAGTTGACTCAAAACCGAGCAAACGAGCATCAATAAATCCTGAATCAGCTGGGCAGAAACAACTGCAGGATTTCGTTACTGCGAACACAAAAGATTCTTTGAAATCCTAGAGGTGCCTTGCACTTTTCTTGAAAAAGATGGTGAAGAATGGAATGATGATGAAAGTTATGCGAATGCAAGAGATATCGCATATGGACTCAAAGTGGTAAACGACATTGCGGAAAGAGGTGTACGACTGATGGAGGAATACAACAAACTGATAACCAATGATGAAGAGCAGAAACAATACCTTCTTCAAATTGTTAAAAGTTACAGGTCGTCACTCTCAAACAAAAACAAGAATACATTACTCTTGCTTCACAAAAAACGAAAATAAACATACATAAGTGGTTATGATATGCCTACTGGGGAAACTTCCACATAAAAAAAAGTTAACGCGCTATACGCTGTACCTCAGAGGGTGGTGCGGAAATCAGCGTGCCTATTATTTACTATTTTATGAGCTCACTACGTACTATAGTCTAGAATGTCATCGTTTTTTTTCAAACTAGGTTAACTAGGTACATATCAAACCGGCTCCGGCGAAAATATCAACAAAACAATATTTTTGAGCACAAACTGATATACATTTATTTTTAAAGCTTGGTAGCAACCTCTAATTTTCTCTTTTTCAACCCCAAATTTCGCACACAATGCTTTCTTAGGAATATGAATAAAATAGGAGGGTGTCTCCCTGAAAATTGAAAAAAAAAAAATTTGACCCCTTTTTTGCATCACCCTAATATATATATATATATATATATATATATATATATGTGTGTGGGAATGAATTCAGAATGGTTCCCTGAGGCTTTTTATGATACACACAGATCGTGCATGGAACAAGGAACTCTTCTAGGATAATTAAATCCACTATAGTCCGAATAAGTAACGGTAAATGACAAATACTATAGTTTTTCTTTTTCATGATGCTAGCCCGACGTGGGCAACGGGTCACTCGCAAAGAGGTCCCAAAAATATAGCTTCCCTCACCAGCTATCTGCAAAGCAGATAGGATCCAGCTTTGGGATAGGATCTAGGGTTTAAAGCAGCCTCGCCCAGCTACATTTACAACCTCAATATAAGCAAAAGACTCGCTAGACCCTAGATCCCTAAATCCTGTCCCAAAGCTGGATCCTATCTGCTTTGCAGATAGCTGGTGAGGGAAGCTATATTTTGGGGACCTTTTTGCGAGTGATCCGTTGCCCACGTCGGGCTAGCATCATAAAAAAGAAAAACTATAGTATTTGTCATTTACCATTACTTATTCGGACTATAGTGGATTTAATTATCCTAGAAGAGTTCCTTGTTCCGTGCACGGGCTGTGTGTATCATATATATATATATATATATATATATATATATATTGTAAGGAATAAGAGGACGAGGAAATGGTACATGTTTATTTAGAGACGTTTCGGAAATTTCAATTTCCATCATCAGTATTAAAAATATAAAATCAAATATAAAGAATGAATAAATATGATGAACAGAAACTTATACAATATATTTATATAAACGTGTGATATTAATGGTATATTTACAGTATATATTTAAGTAATTAAAATTAAAAAATAAATTAATATAAAATATAGGAGGTGATGAATAGTCAAAATATAAAAAGTTAAAGGTGACCAATTCAAAATTATTAACTCAACCAACCAACTAGCCGACCTCCGCATTCTAGAGTCCCTATACATCCTCAGTTTTAAACCAACCCTCAAGATTATAGTTCTGCCTTTAACTTAAACATAGCCAGATAAACTGTCATATCTTACCACCGAGAAGAAATCCACCATCACTCTGTCTGGCTCCAACTTTTTTAATATAGATTCCTTCCAGCAACCAATCATTCCCAATCTTCTGTTTGTTTAGTCCCCTCACCCCGATAATAACCTGGTATGGCAGTTTTCAATTTTCTTCACCTTTAACTTTTTATATTTTGACTATTCATCACCTCCTATATTTCATATTAGGGATGTACCGATGTTCGGGATCGGTATCGGCAGTATCGGCCTGTTTTGGGGGTATCGGTATCGACAGATACTGCCGATACTTTTCCAAGTTCTCATTTTAAAATTAATATTTAATTATTTATAAAAATGCAATTTAATAAATTTTCATTTGAATAAACTTATTGAATACATATGAAGTTTCATAATTTTTCATTTCTTCCTCTTATTTTTTAAACTGCTATAATTTGAAACCAATTGTGTTTCACGAGATTATTCCAGCAATTTTTCACTAGAATTAAACATTAACGCCTAGGGAAGACTTGTATCCAGAGGTATACTTATGCAACGCACCTCGGGCCCCGAATTGGACTAGAGTAATGTAGTAATTAGTAACTATATAGTGGCATACGTAGTTATAAATAGTGTCTACTCTCTTGTGACTAAATTTATTTCAGTACATTATATTTATACATTGAATGTACTACAGTATGTACGACTATTACTGTATAAATATAAATAATTATTGATAAAATATGTTTTTATTGATTTTTAAAAAAGTATCGGTATCGGCAAAATATCGGCCTATTTTGAGTATCGGAGTATCGGTATCGTTGGAAAAACGAGTATCGGTATCGGCCAAAATTCTGGAATCGGTACATCCCTATTTTATATTATTTTATTTTTAATTTTAATTACTTAAATATATACTGTAAATATACCATTAATATCACACGTTTATTTAAATATATTGTATAAGTTTCCGTTCATTATAAATATTAATTTTTTATATTTGATTTTATATTTTTAGCACTGATGATGGAAATTGAAATTTCCGAAACGTCTGTAAATAAACATGTACCATCTCCTCGTCCTCTTATTCCTCACTAAGCTATGGTTCCCAAGAACAGACCCTTCAATCAAGTATATATATACTCTATATATATATATATATATATATATATATATATATATATATATATATATATAAGGTGTTTCGAATAAGGTCTCAGATTTTCTTTTCGTTTTATGGAATTATGTATTGAATTTCACAAAGGAAAAAGAATGAAAAAAATAGGATTTTCAATAAAAGGCGGATAAAGGTATAAAGCTTTTGCTTATGAATAAGGTGAATCAGTTTAGCGAGATAAACCATTTATTGTGTAACAGTTCAGTTTATGGGAGCGTAGACAAGAACGTTGTAATTATATAGTTTAAAGAACCTTAAATTCATTCACAGACATTAATCTAATTAAGAAAATTATCAAACTTATGTATTTATACTGTAGGCTATCGGAGGTTCAGAAAAAGGAGGTTTCTTATTTGCGACATATTACATCTTATGTGGGATCTCATATGCAATCCGTCTTCTGAACTGTCTAGACATTTGCTGAACTCTAAGTTTATTGATAGGATTCCTAGAACGCAAAATAAAAATCATTTTGACTTTGATAGAAAAATAAGAAATTTTCATCTGAAAAACAAAACAATGTTGATTTATGATGATGTATCCCGTTCAACGGATTTTCTGTTGAAATTTTTAACGTTTTGGAAGAATATTTGATTCAGTTCTCGGTTTGTCTTTCAGTACTTTTCAGTAATTTGTTTTCAAAAATAAGTACAAAGAACAAGGCCTTTCAGCGTATAAGTTGATCGTGAGTACGGGTTCATGCCAAACTCACAGTGGGGGATCGCCAGTGTAAGTTACATGTGATACCACACTCAGGACGTGGGCATCCGTGCCAAAGACAGCCGTGGAAGGAGTACACCGTCTTCTCTTCGGTGAGGGGGTTCTCACTCAATCCGTCGGCCCAAAAAGTACGGCCGTTGATCTTGATGACTACTTCAGCCATTTTGGGAGCGTGTTTCATGTGTACACCTATTTGTTGTTGGAAGTGTGTAAACCAGTAAAGGGCCTTATATCCGTAAATGCGCAGATTGCTCCGTGGAATGATAGCAAGTAAGTACTTTGTCATGAAACTGTTTTTCAATACAGTGAAGTACAGAGAGGCACTCGTGGTTGCAGCCTGTAGCGGGTCGCAATTAAATCGGGTAATGTACATCTTTCTAAAGTTCTGGAAGCAAACTCTACGAACACGTACATCATTCACACAATAATGTTCACATTCATCTGCTCTATTAATTTCACTGAAACTGTTGTAATAACGTCCAAAGTCTGCTCGTTCACACACACACACATACTGTCGTAGTAATTTGCCTCACGCCATCTGCCCAATATTTCTCATTACACGTAGGACAACTAATTTCATCACACCGATGCTTGAAATGTCCCCAAGTATCCATCGTATAAAACATTCCATATTCGCAAATCTTTATCTTTCTACACGTACCATTCATCTGATGGAGATTAAAACATTCATTACACTGGTATGCATATGAAATTTGTTTGTCTGCTGTGAGGGTTTTTTCAACTCATATTATATAATTCGACCATGCTGAATTCGAAAATGACATTGGTTTTCCTCAATCAGGTCAGGTTGTTTCTCTATTGGCCATTTATTATAAGTCCAATTTTATCCCGAAATTTATTGATTTTTTTAGCTTAAATACTGTAGATACGAGTAATATTATAAGAACACTCGTGGAAAATGAAAACATTGTGTGAATAAATACTTTTATTCATACAATGAATATGGAAAAAAGTTTATTGAGGAAGGAATGAAGTTTTTTTGGCTTTCCGTCTGTGTTTTTCTTCGGGCACGTCTCGCTTCAAACACCAACAATAGTCCGCCAGCATATTGATATCCCAGTTTCCCTGGTACCTCTCTTCCATTATTTTGATATCTTGGTGAAATCGTTCACCCTGTTCCTCACTATAATCCCCGCAATTTTCAGGAAAATAGTCCAAGTGGGACCACAAAAAGTGCATTTTTATGGACATGCGCGACCCATGAGCTTTGAAAGCTTCCATCAAGTTTTCGACAACGGACTCGTATTCTGGACTTCTACGCTTGCCAAGAAAATCAGTGACAACTGATTTGAATGCCTGCCAGGCATTCTTCTCAGTTGGAGTCATTGCGTTTTCGAACTGAGTATCCTTGATCAAAGTTCGAATTTGAGGACCATCAAAAACCCCAGCATTTAGTTTAGCATCAGATATATGAGGAAATTTACTCTCGAGATATCGGAATGCTGAACCCTCCTTATTCATTGATTTGATGAAATTTTTCATCAAGCCCAGCTTAATATGAAGTGGTGGAGCAAAATGTTTGTTGTTGGTACAAGGGGCACTGAAACGACATTATGCGACCCAGGTTCAAAATTCTCTCTGGATGCCCATTCACGCTGTGCATAGTGCTTCTCATCCGCTCGGCTATCCCATTTGCAGAGGAAACATGGGTATTTCGTGTATCCCCCTTGCATTCCCAATACAAATGCCACAATCTGAAAAAAAATGAAAATATTTAAAGAATTTAGAGAATTTGTTCTATCAGATAAAAAAAATCTATGCATTGGACTGTATCACTTCTGTGGGGAAGTTAAGTATTCTTATACGCTCTCAAATAACCTTTGGAAAAACAACATAGTCAATAGCAATAGTTTATTATGATATTAGTATTACCTTCAAATCTCCACAGATCCTCCAGTTATGTTGGTCGTATACGAGAGCATCCAGTAAAATTTTCATGTTATCGTAGCTCTCAGTAAGTTGTACGGAATGTGCTACAGGGACTGATGCAACCCTATTCCCAATGTTGAGAAGTACTGTTTTCAAACTTCGTTTAGACGTGTCTATAAATAGCCTCCATTCTGATGCGTTATATGGCAGGCCCAAGGATTCGATTAGCCCCTCAACATTGCAGCAGTACACTAAGGAAGAGGTATTTTCGTGCACTGCAAAAAACTTGCGGAATTCTTCCTCTCGTTTCTTCCTACCAGGAGAATGTTGTTCCCGGAGCCAGCAAGTTGTCCTCTCGAAGTCGTGAGCCCAAGATCTCGGCAGCTAATTTGGAAAGTCCTAAATCCCTGGTAAGATCATTAAGTTTGGCCTGGTTGAGAGGCCTCGGCTCATTTGAAGCAGTATTTTGAGGTATATACGACTGGGACTGGTCATTGGCATTGGTCATTGATTCATCGTCAGAATCATCGAAGTCCAGGGTTTGAGGTGGGTCGGGTATTGGAATTCCAGGACCATGGGGTACAGGTCTCATAGCAGAAGGAATGTCAGGGTATACAACAATGTGTTTTATTCTTCTTGTTAACTCCTGAAAATAGAAACACAGAAACATGGATATAAAACTTGCATATGAAATAGAAGAAGCATTCAGACAGTGGCGGCTCGTGAGGGAAGGCTGCGGTCTGTAAGATATGAAATAGGTCGATGGAGTCTGTATATTTTCTTTCTTTTTCATTCATATTGTCCCTTCGGGGACAATATGAATGAAAAAGAAAGAAAATATACAATCATTGTACAGTATATGTAAATGTAACTTGTATAACAATATGTATGTGTAATTGTATTTTCTATAACAATATGTATATGTAAATGTATGATTACCATTATGGTGAATATTATGCTATATATGGTGAATATTACATTATGGTGAATATTATGTCAAGTTTCATACGAGGATTTCAAAATATTTAAGAAAAATAAATTTATAAGCCCACCTTGGAGGTTTGTCATGCAGAAATAGCAATCTGTCACGTGATCCTTTCCTTCTCTCCAAATCATGGGAATTCCAAAAGGCAAAGATTTCGCTCTGCCTTTGCTCCATCTTCTCAAATTTTCAATGCACGTCTTGCAGCACATATGAGTACGAAATTTTTGTCCTGGTCCCCTAGCTTAATTCCAAAGTATGCTCTATACATTGTCTTCACAAATTTAGTGATTTGGGACTGGTTATTTGACATGGTAACCGTCCCACATATGTAGCAGAATCTATTGGGATCATTTTTACACGCTCTATTCATTATGAAATATTTTATCTATATGCCTGAAAAGTAAAAAAAGATATTATACAAGTGAAACAAGTGATGATAGATGTTACTGTTCCAATTCCGCTTTGACAAAATCACGAAAAATTCTATTTTATTTATGAGGCCATAGCCGGATAACCTGAGCTGATTGAGAAAAACGGATTGCAGATTCGAAATCAGCAGGAAAATCTCTATAAGAATCACCTACAAAACCCTTGACAGCAAAATTGATGCATACCAGTGTTATTGAAAAACATACATTTACAGTGGTTGCGATCTCTCTGCTCAGCTTCTAACACAGGGTTTACGCATGTAGGACTTTTACACTGACTGCATACCATATGACATTCCTTACAATATTTTAGCAAATTATTCGTAAACTCAAGGTAGCCGTTACACAAATCGTGATACCTACCATACTTACGACTTTTATCGTAATTAGCGTAAAGAAGCCTACTATGTCTAATAGGAAGTTAGTTTGTACCTTCCAAACCTAAAATAAGCAAAGGCCTTGTACGATCTGTCACATGACTTTTAAAAACATACTTTGTTCTACTTTGTTCATCCAAGCCAAACACAACTATTCATACTCTCGTCTTCCGTTCCACCTTCACCAGCTCTTCAGGGCACATATTACACTCAAAATATAGCTGACAGTGTATAGCTAGCTTTTGTGCACAATGTATAACTCTACCTAACCAAATGCTTCAACCTAACATGTTAAGAACACCGATCATACGCGCTAGAATCACAGCCATAAAGCCGCAACCACGACCGTTGTTTGTATGTTTTCTCTAAATATCTTGTGAATTAAAGTTTAAGGTGTATGGTGTAGTGTCATACCCCTCAACTCGGAAGACGTGGTCAATATCGTGAAATTCTTCAGACTGAATTTTGACTAACTTTGCATCAATTTCTCAATACGTGAGAGAATGTATTCAGTATCCTCCGCAGCCATGCGTCTGAAGGATATAGCTATCTAAAACAGGTCGTCGTCATCATCAGTGGGTTCAAAACCAAGTGGCAACCTCACCGATGCCTCCCGCCCCTCATTAGTGGTGTTAGTGATTTTGATAGTATACTTGATGTTGAGGGTTTTTCAGATTCCTCAGCAAACGGCAGTTTAACTCTCGCTGAGATAGAAGGAACCTGGCTGGATTCTTGATTGTGTCTTCCAATAGCGGAGACGGAGGGTTCTAGACCGGTGCCACGATCTCTCCCACCATCAACCACGGAAATTGAAGGTTTCAGTGAGACGTCTCAAACTCCTTATGAATCCTCATCAATCTCTACAAGTTCTTGCCGGTTGGAGATTCCATTCATCATTCTGGAAGAGAAGAACAAGAGAAGATTAGTTAATATAAGGAAATACTTTTAAAAACCTTTATACAGTAAAACCTCTCTATAATGAAATATATAAGCCAAATTGTTGTCGTTGTAGAGAGGTTGTTCGTTATAAAGAAGTTTTCTTTTGCCGATATTGTGGTGTATATTTTAATGACTTATTTAAACCCTCATTCATTATTTATACATGCTTTATATAGTACTTTTTTTCTTTATGTGAATTTGAACGACGGTTCAGGATCGACCTGCGGTCAACCCTTCTGCAGCATTCCGCGTCATTTGCGTAATTAATTCCTAAAAATAATGTATTTTCCAGTGAAATTTTCAAAAAATAGCCAGTGAGTATCCCGAATGCTAACACAATGAGATGCACGCTTGAAAGGAATTATACAAGTGTTGTGTGTAGCGCGCTGTGAGGGAGAAACATTCTAGCTAATTACGTATTAGCTTTTAGGCATCAGCCAATCAGCATGCCGCTTACTTTCTTGATCGGGTAAATGGCGGTAGGGACAAACACGTGCAGCTCAGACTGATTTAGCGAAAACACCTCCTAATAACGAAACGTGTTTTCGATTAAGAGAGGTTTTTCGAAATGTCTTTGAAAAACTATATAGGGCTATGGGTTGATTGCCTGTTACCCTCATCCGTTGGAAATTTCCAGCAGATTTCAGTGGCGAGTTAACGACAAAAGCCCTACGTTTTTTCGTTAGAGAGTTATGTATGTGGAGGTCTTCAAAGGACCTCTTTATGTATTGTTTTTAGTGGTTAATGTTAAATTTATTTGCCTTCGGTATTTTAGCGCTGCCTAATGGTAAAGAAAGCAGCAGTTGCCTTACCTTATTATTTCGTTGGGCCTCGCTTCTGTTTCGATGTAGGGTGCGACGATCTTTTTTAATGTAGGGCCGTGGTATGATGGAGTTACACAACGAGTTTATTCGGTTTAATGAATATAGGCATTCACTACACTTAAATACCTGAAGGAATAGGCCTATCTTTTTGAGTTATTAATTTTATGTTATGAAGTATTCACTCAGAACTTATAGGAAGATTAAGTACGTCTCCCTTGCTTAAAGCATCGCAAAATATAAATCGTTCGCTTAGGATTCTGTTGATTTTACAAAGTTCGTTGACTCTTCTCTCGAAGTAATTTTCATGAGTCAGCAATTGAAAGTTTTGAATACGAAATAATAAATTTTTCTTGTTGTTGGGTGGGCCCAATGCCTCCATATTGGGTTATATGTATGTATGTATGACAATTATTTTCATTCCCAATAGGCTATGTCGCCAATCCCGAGGCAATTTTGTAGATATTTAATTCAATTAATTAATAATTCATATTTAATCAAGAAGTAAAGGTACCACATACGACATCATGTTGTAAGCATATATAATTTTTCCATAATGCCCAAGATGTTCCAACACCAGAGTACTCTTCCAACAGGTGCACCCGGTTTAAAACCTTTGAAAAAGAGAAGACTCGTCAACCTGCGCTTTTAAAATACGTAAATGGTCGATGTATTAGAGAATTGATATTACGATATTTCTAACCCTGCATCTCTTACGGTGGTTTGAGACTCTACAGAGGTACCTACACTGAAAGATAAAGAAAAAAGATGTTGG
The DNA here is from genome assembly GCA_023014485.1 of Bathynomus jamesi. Taxonomy (NCBI): domain Eukaryota; kingdom Metazoa; phylum Arthropoda; class Malacostraca; order Isopoda; family Cirolanidae; genus Bathynomus; species Bathynomus jamesi. The sequence goes on along the minus strand of JAJOZX010001186.1, from coordinate 417,522 downwards.
GAATTTTTTGTGTGAAAAGGATACTTAAACACTTCATAAGCCTGCGAAAGAAGGTTTAAAATTGCTAAAACAAGAGCATCATCGTTGGACATTGTATGACGAGCACATTTGACTGATATGTAGGCTGACCATATTTCCTTGAGACAAAAACGGGACATTGGGATGGCAAAAAAGGGACGGGGTTATGTAATATTCTGTATTCATGAAAAAGTAAGTACATAAACCGGGACAAAATTGACATTTTTATTAAAACGACGGGACGGCCAGGAAATATAAAACAAACGGTACTGTCCCGTTCAAAACGGTACGTATGGTCAGCCTACTGATATGCAGAAGTACTCGACGTATAATGATGGCTATTTATAACTGACGTCTTCATCAGATAATTATGGCTTGTATCTCTTAAAAACACAACGCCAGTTGCTGTTCCTAAAGCTACAAGGTTTTTGATGTTAAAAGAAAATAGAATCCAATCCTATTTCTGTATAGATTTAGTGAAAGAGTTTATAGGTCGCTCTTTTCAAAACACGTTGGTAGAATTTAATATGAGTTATTATAGCAACAACAGTGCATAAAGCGTCTTCAACCGAAAGGGTACAACGAACCATAAAAGAGCGGATGCATCGTTGTTTTATGCACAAAACTACTGTAACAGGATAAAGTACGGCTGATACAAATGCGGAACAACCAACCACCTGAACGCCTAAGCCCTAAGGTAACCTAAAAGGAATGTTATGTGCGGACAACTCTTAAGTAGAATTATTTTATCATCTGTTTGATTACTGAAACGGTTACAAGCGGTCAATCGTGCTGATAGGACGTGTTTCAGTGATTTTGCTAATTTCTAAACAGGGCTTTTATCCTGGTTTGTGTTTGTGTAGATATAATTAATCGTTTTAGTTCGAATGTGTGCTGAATTAGTTGGATCCCTATTAGGCCTTTCCTTTTCTTTTTTTTTCGGGAGAGGGTCTGGCTTCTAGGCTTTGGCCAGGGTCAGGCCTAGCCTTCGGTTAGGTTTATCGGGTTAGTTCGGATAGCCTACCATCTTTCGATCGGCGTTCTTACTTATGTCTTCACAGGCAGCCCCATCTGAGGATGGGGGTGTTTCTGCCCTCTAGTCGTCTATTGTTTCTGCCGAAGTGCATTGCGATTCGGATGGCTTTCAGGCATTAAAAAGGGCTAGGTCCTCAGACTGCCTTAAGGATGTTCCCACTTCTAAGCGCTCGCAGAAATCTCAGATCCACATATCAGTTCCTTTCATCACTGTGCCTGTTTCAAACTCTTTTTCAGTGCTAGCTTCCCTGCCCTCTAGTACTAGCACTACCTCTGTTGTCCATAGCACCTGGCCCCCCCCCCTTGGGTGGGCATGCTGATGGGCGTTCTGAGGTTCTTGGTTCTAAGTCCGGTTCTGCGATAAAAGTTGCCCATACACTTCCTTTCAAGACTAAGCCCCTCCTGCGTCGTGACCAACATCATGAAATTCCTTCTTACGCTTCATATGCCTATATGACTGCTGTCTCTGACAATATTCGGCTCACTAAGCTCAGTCCCTTTGCCCTTAAGGCTGGTATTGAGGCCCTTTGTGGGGAGGTTAGGTCTGTCAAATACTATAGGAGTGGTAGTTTGTTATTGCAGACTGCTTCTCCATCTCAGCTGCGAACCTTTCTTAATGCAACCTCAATTTTTGAACAACCAGTACAATATTAAGGTAGAATTGGCATCCAAGTATGATACGATACAAGGCATTATTCAAGCACCAGAATTGCTAGTTGATTCAGTTGAGGATATTTTGGAGGAACTAAAACCTTGCGGTGTTTTGGAAGTGAGACGACTTATACGAGGTAAGGACAAGATTCCTATGAGGGCCTTGGTACTTACCTTTGGTGGGAAGGTTCTCCCTACTATGATCTATTGTGGCTACCTCAGTTATACTGTTGAGCATTTCTTTCCGAGACCTCTGCGTTGCTTTAAGTGTCAACGATTTGGTCATGGCCGAGATGTCTGTCAGAAGGAGCCCGCTGTGGGAGGTGTGGGGGGGTCTCACTCCTCTCCAGATGGTGAAAGTCCGGATGGTTGTGCAAACTGTCATGCTCCCCATCCCGCCTTCTCCTCCACTTGCCCAGTTTACCTGAAGGAGCAGGCTATAGTGCGATACAAATGTTTGAATAATGTCTCTTTCTCAGAGGCAAGACGCCATTGTTCAGTCTTGGATAGGTCATTTTCCCAGGTAGCCAGGACAGACTCACTCCATCCCCCTTCAGCTCAGTCTTCTCCCTCAACTCCACCTGTCCAGCCTAGATTCAGGCCTTCGCCTTCCCTGGCATGTCCTCCGGTTTCTTCTGCACCTCCTACAATTCCATCTCCTTATCCATTTACTGTCAGAGACACCTCTTCGCTTCTACACAGTCATTTGCCCTCCTTGCCCCCTCCTGGCCCGTCTCCCCCTTCCCAGTCTGCTTCTCAGCCTCCTCATTCTAAGAGCCTTTGGGCTGTCAGTAATCTCACCAACTCCCAGTATTGGCAGCTGGTGAAGGATGTTCGTGACCTTATGTCCAGGAATAAATCTCAACAAATTGTTAACAGAGTTGCCTCTTATGCTAATACAAATAATCTTGTTCCGAATAAAAAACTTACTTCCGCCGAGGGGATGCGTCTCCTCTTCACCCCTTAATTTTCATGTTTATACAGTGGGATGTCAGGAGCCTCCGTGCACGACTACCACAGCTGCAGAACTTAATTAACACCTATTCTCCTGCCCTAATTGCCTTACAGGAAACTCGCCTATCCCAACCATTCTCCCCTTATTTCAAACACTACACATTCTATAGAAAAGATAGTAATGCCCATCGGGGTGATGTTGCTTTACTGCTTCATGCCCTTCTTCCTGGCACTCCCCTCCCATTACATACTCTACTCGAAGCAGTTGCAGCACAGGTCCCGCTCTTTGGTAGAGCGACTACAGTCTGCTCTTTTTACATCCCCCCCTGCTTTTCCCTCACCTTACAGTTGCTTGATGATCTTGTACAGCAACTGCCAACTCTCTTCATCTTATTAGGAGCCTTCAATGCCCATCACTCTTGTTGGAGCTCCTCCTTTTGCGACAAGAGAGGGGTCTTCCTTGTTGACTTCCTTTTGGCCAACTCCTTATTTTTGTTTAATTTGCCCACCCCCACTTGCCTCCCTGATGCTACAGGAACTTTCTCCTCCAGTGATCTGACCATTTGTAGTCAAGAACTGGCACACCAGTTCCAGTGGTTCGTATCCTCTGACCTTTGTGATAGTGACTATTTCCCTATCTTTCTGCAGTCTACATCCTCCCTTCCTTCCATTCAACGACTTTTCCGCTTCGATCTGAAAAATGCTGACTGGAGTGTTTATGCCCGTTTAGGCAACTTGCCTCCTCCCTCTCATGATGCCGATCTGGATTGTACAGCCATTTCTACCTCCATGCTCACAGCCGCCTCTGCCTCTATTCCATTGAAGTCAACTGCCGTTAATCCTAAGTATAATGTAGCATGGTGGACTGCTGAATGTGAAGCTGCTGTTTTGTTACGTAAGAGGGCCCTCCGTAGCTTTCGAAATAACCCAATTCTACGTCTATTTATCAACTACAAACATGCTCGAGCACTTGCTCGGCACACTGTAAAATTAGCAAAGAGAACCTCTTGGGGGAACTATGTTAACAACATCTCCTTTGGTGCACCCTCATCTGCAGTCTGGAGAAAAATCCGGGCCTTTCAAGGCTCCTCCTCTATGCTGCCACGTAAGGTCTTAGTTAAGATGGCATTCCATACTCTGACGCGGCAGTGGTCTGCAACATGCTCATCTTGCACTTTGCTACTGTCAACAGCATTCGAAACTACACTGAACCCTTTGTTTATAGAATGGCCGAAGCTGAGCTCTCGCATATCTCTTTTCGCTCTGATAATGGGGAAGTTTATAACACTCTCTTCACTCTGCCTGAGTTGTTCGACCCTCTACATCATTCTGGCTCCTCCTCCCCTGGACAGGATGGTATCCATTATTCCTTTTTGCAACATCTGAGTTCTTCTGGTAAGCTTCAGCTTCTACGCTTCTATAACTCACTTTGACATACGGAAAGCTTCCAACTGATGTACAGTCATACCGCCCTATTGCTCTCACCAGCTGCCTGTGCAAAGTCTTTGAGAGGATGGTCAACAGGAGGCTTCTTCTTTACCTAGAGGATAGCTCTTTTTTAGATCTCCATCAGAGTGATTTCCGCAGGGGCTTTTCCCCTTATGATGCACTTACACGTCTGGAATGTGATGTACGGGAGACTGCCTTACCGGGTGAATACCTTGTGGCTGTGTTTCTGGATATGTCCAAAGCATTTGACTCAATCTGGCATCATCGTCTTCTGCTTAAATTACACAATCTGGGACTGCGTAGCCATTTTGAGATTGAGACAGGGGTTCCTCAAGGCAGTGTATTTAGCCCCACACTCTTTCTGATTATGATCAATGACATCTTCTTTGCTACACCCACTTCTGTCTCATACTCCATGTATGCTGATGATTGTGCCTTTTGGGTACCTTCAGGTGACCTCCATGAGGCCTTAAAATATGGTCAGGCCATGCTAGACGCTTCAATCGACTGGTCTCATGACTGGGGATTGAACTTTTCTGTTGCAAAAACGAAGTATATGGTCTTCACCAAACGCCCTATTCTTGACCATCGTCCACTACACTTAGGCTCCTTTCCCATTGCTCGAGTAACTGAATATAGATTTTTAGGGATGGTCTTCGATCAAGGTCTGACCTGGAAGTCCCACATTGACTCCATCAAAAATTGGTTTACCAAGCTTCTTTCTATCCTGGGATATCTCTCCAACACGACGTGGGGATCCTGCAGGGATACCCTACTCCGGCTGTACAAAGCCCCGGTTCGCTCAAGAATTGACTATGGAAGTTTTTTATATTCCTCTACTGCTTCTTGTCATCTTAAATTAGATAGACTCCAGTATCGAGGCATTCGACTTGCTATGGGCGCACTGCGCTGCACCCGGGTGGACCTCCTGGAAGCAGAGGCTCTTATCATGCCTTTACAACTTCGCCGTTTATTGTTGGGTCTTCGTTATCTTCTCCACACCTTCAGCATAGCTCATCACCCTGTCCGCCGGTTGTACCTGGAGTTTTACTTGTTCTATTTTTAACTGCAACGCCCCCATCTTTTGCCCTTCATTGCTGCTGCTCAAATGATTTTCTTTGCTTTTAACATTTCTGCTCATGACCTACACTCCAGCGGGCTGTCTCCCCCTCTATTTGATAACTCCATTCCCTTGTCATGCCTCACTTACCCATTCCCATGTACTCCTTGAGTGTCCGACATATAATGCTGCCCGTTTGCGTCTCCGGAGACTGTGTGCCGAGATCTCACTCTACCCTTTCAACTAAGTTCCATTCTCAGCCCATACTTTCCTCCTCATCCTGTACTCAGTTTTTTGATGGAGTCTCAATTGTATGCATTCATTTAATTTTAATTCTTTATTTATTTATCTATTTATTTTTGTATTTTTTCACTTTCCCTGTTTATGTAGCTAGAGGCCCTCTTTTCAAGCGTCACAGAGTCGGCCCTGTGGCTGAAGAGGTGATGGGTCTCTTACTCTCCTGTCCTTTTTTCCTCATTTATTCTGCCCTGAACACTTGTGATTAACTCTTAACCTCACAGCATATACTGTCTCCGTTCTGGTGTTAATAACCCATTGGGTTGGTGCACCATTAAACTTAATCAATCAATCAGTATCATCTGTTTTGTAAACGAAAGCATTTGCTAAGTTCTACAAGTGTGAACCATAATCTGACAAATTTAAGAAACTTGATTCAGCTCCGAATACGAAAATCCTGTGGTTAACAGATTTCTGGTTGAGAAAATCTGAGTGTTATTCATATTTCAGTGAAAGGTCTCTTGTTTAAAGAGGTAAGAAATTGTTATCTCTGGAAGGTTTATGAATCTAGTATTAGTGTTCAAAGTTTAATAATTCATCTAAAGACATACGGTAATTGTTTTATTAGGTAATTAGTATCACTGAAATATTTTTGTAAAGTCTTGTTTAATTATTAACTTGCAGTTTGTGAAAGTTTGTACAGAGGTTAATTAGTATGATTTTTAATGTTTTAGGCCTTTTTATTGCGGAACTGGAGTTTGGTTTCGCCTGGTGACGCTGCATGGGGTTTGATTGGCCATCATTGAACATAACTCATTTCTCGGTTATCCTAGTGTAGTAATTACAGGTATACATCACTAGTAATATGAATACTTTAACTTTTTCTTTAGCTTAGGTTTGTTTATTAGGAAGTAGGAAAGTGTATACGATTTGTTTATTTAACTTTTGTATTATAGTTAGTTAACTGGATGTACCTGATAAATTATTAGTCATTATTTAACTGTTTCTCTTTTGCCTTGAACGACGTAATTTTCATATTAATAAGTTAATAAGTTATAGTGATAAGGATAATCCTCCACTCCCTTAACGGTACCTCTGAACCCACGCATTTAATTAGTAAGCCTGTATAACGGCGTATTTCCTCCGCCTTCCTAGAAGCTTAGCGGCCCCTTCCGCTGGGTATACACGGCTCGAGTTAGCACGGGTGGGTTGAATGTAAGCATTTAGCCTTATCCACAAAAATTTCTTTTACAATACTTATAGATACATAGACATTCTGAGTTAGTTAACATTATCCTACAGTCGCTCTTATCATCAGAAGACTGAGACATCTCCTAATGAATTTTTTAAAAGAGGTGTGTATACAGAACTGGAAAAAAAATTACCATAGCGGCACCCTTGGTAAAAACTTTTCAAAATCGATGATTATGTACAGTTGCGCTAATTATTCGTAGGGGACACTCTTGAGAACAGATAGCGACACCTGGCATATATTTGTTGTGTATCTCCTAATGAATTTTTTAAAAGAGGTGTGTATACAGAACTGGAAAAAATTACCATAGCGGCACCCTTGGTAAAAACTGTTCAAAATCGATGATTATGTACAGTTGCGCTAATTATTCGTAGGGGACACTCTTGAGAACAGATAGCGACACCTGGCATATATTTGTTGTGTATACTACAAACGGTTGTAACATTTTATGAATGTTTAGTGAGTGAGCGTTGATTGGTTGGTTGACTCATTGCCAAATGTCTTTAGAGCATAATTATTTCCATTCATCACTCTGGTTTACATATTACTAAGGAAATATAAATAAATAATTAAATATAAATTCCAGAAGGGGGTGTACTGTATATTAAGGGGGGTGTCAATGAAGTGAATAAAAGTCTTGTAAAAACTAAAAAAAAACCTTCGGACGTGATGAGTGTGTTTATGGTATTCACAAGCCTAAACGAACTGAAGTTTCAATGTATTAAAACAGACACATTGGTAGGCATTATTTCGCCCTGAGCAAGTTCCAGGACTTTCACCGCTCATCCCCTCGGTATTTATTTCGTTTTCATTTATTTCTTTATTTACATTTAATATTAAACATAGATTCAGATATTATTTTGTTACAACAAAGACAGAGCAAACACCTGGTCATTGTGAGGCAGGCTTTTCAGCAATGATGGTCATAAAGAACAAACTGCGAAATCGGCTACACATTGAAGGCAATTTACGTTGCGCCTGGAGCGAAACTAAACACAGAATTCAGGCGCTAATTCAGCACAAACATCTGCATCCCTCGCACTAGATTAGAGTCGGTGGTGACGCGTTTTGCTTGCTTCCAATGTAATGTGTAGCCATTCTTTGACCAACAGGAAACTTTATTTTACTGAGCATGAGAATAATTATTCAAATTTCATGAACATAATACTCGTATAGTTCTATATATACAGTGCCTTATATATAAGTTAAACACACGATATTGGTAAAACAATGGCTATAATATTACACAGGAAGCAAGCAAAACGCGATTTCGCGATTTCGCCGATTTCGCAGTTTGTCCTTTGTGACTATCATTGCTGAAAAGCCTGCAAAAGGCACCAGCACTTTCTTTGCCTCTTGAGCAAGCAAAGGATACTCCCCCATCTACTTTTGTCCAAAATGTCTCGATTTTTCTCTTCAAACTCAAACTTCAGAATAAGATCTTACCGCATTTTCAGAAATTCTGCTTTCACTTCAGGTGAGTCACTGCTTTTCAGGGGGTAATAAGTGAATGGCCTCTTTTTTGGATAGCATGGCTGCGTATTAAATATGCTTCTGTACCACACCGACTGTAGGAAGTCATAGACAACAACGGTGGCTGGACAAGTTATTAAATTTGTTGTGTTCATGTATAAAATCTCTCTCAAATACAATGGTAATTATGAATGTGTAGTGTGTATTTTTTGCAAAATTGTCAAATATCATTGTTTAGATGGCCCTATGTTTATTGATATGAATCACTGTAATAGTTTTATTTTCTGTAATTCTCTCCATTGAGTTGAGAGACCGCCAAAAGTCACAGCTGCAGTGGTTCAAAACTTAAGTTGTAACATGAACTTATTAATACAAAACAATTGTATGCATTTATGATGCTGCCTCAATACAAAACATTCTTCGTTTCTAAATAATATTTCTATCAGTGACTCTTTATTACTACATCATTGTTGCTGATCTAGAAATAGCATTTGCTCCGGATATAACAATGCCATACCAGTAGTATCTACTCGGCTGTCGTCCGTTTGCCAATTGGAAGATATTCTAAGCAGTGACGTAGGAAGCTACAGATACCCATTAATCTGGTAATCTTATAATGTTATTAAAATTTAATATGCATCAAAACATTGTTTTTTAATTCATAAACCGCCTATATATGTACTTATATATATATCCGGTTTCTGCTCTGTCTTTGTTATAACACAAATTAGTATCTGAATCTATGTCCAATATTAAATGTAAATAAATAAAGAAATAAATTAATCAATACGTAAATACAGGAGGGGAAGGGTGGTGGAAGTCGTGGAATTTGCTCAGAGCGGAATAATACCTACCAACGTCTCTATTTTTATACATTGAAACTTCATTTCGTTCAGGCTTGCCAATACTATAAATACTCTCATCACGTCCGAAGGTTTTTTTTAGGTTTTACAAGACCAATTTTTATTCACTTCATTGACATCCCCCTTGTTAATATACATATTCCCTATTTGAATTTATATTTAGTTATTCACTTTTGTTTCCTTAGTAATATGTTAACCAGAGTGATGAATGGAAATAATCATGTTCTAGACATTTGGCAATGAGTCAGCCAACCAATCAGCGCTCACTCACTAAATATTCATTCATAAAATTTTACAACCGTTTGTAGTACACACAACAAATATATTCCAGTGTCGCTATCTGTTCTCAAGAGTGTCCTCCGAATAATGAGCGCAAATGTATGTGTTTCACGACCAAAGGGAAAGTTCAAGAAAGGATTTGAAGGTTGGACAGGGAAAATTTTTAAAGTTGGTCCATCTAGCCGAAAGGAGGGGTGGTTATGTACTATGTTGAAGATGTAAATAATGAAAAAATTGAGGGTGGTTTCTAAGCTGGGAATGTGTGAACTTCAACTGAATGTTAAGCATTTTAAGCATTGAAGAGAAACAAGTCGTTTCTATGGTTCTTAGAAATCGTGATGAAGTTGAGAAAGCGGCCGTGGTAAAGAATAAAACTATTGCGTTCAGCACGGACCGAAGGTTTACAGTACTGTATCACAGAAATAACGCTAGGCTATGGCAATTATGACAACACGAAGGATATTGTAAGAGACCTAAATAATAGCTTGGATAGCATGGATTGTAGAATCGGAACATGCTTTATTGTTAAAATCAGAGACGAAAAGAAACCTTATGGACAAATGTTTAAGATTCTACCTAATGAAAGATAAATTTTGCTTTCCAAAGAGATACTTTTCACGAACTACAGGATGGTAAGACTAGCTTATTATACCATCTAAAATTGGAAAGGCTCCTAGCTAGGCCTTCTATGTGCTACATTTACAGTAATATCGTTGAACATTAGTGTTTCGAGGGCAGGCAGGTGCGTTTGCTACACATTGTGCATATACTGTACCTGATTATGGTGGAAAAAATTTGGCATAATGTACTATAATCCTCATTATATGAAAGTTGCTTCTAACCTACTAAACACTATTGTGATACGTATAAGAACGGTTGTAGTTCAAAACTACCCATTCGGTTACGGGAGTTAAACACTAAAACTTCACTTTCGGCGTGTTACAGTATGATGCAGAAGCTTTTTGTCAAGTACCGTGGTATGAGATACCAACGCGGTAATGGGCTCGGTTCGATCTTTTCTTCAATACTACGAACAGCTGTCCCCTTACCAAAGAGTAGTGACAAATATCTCGATAGGAAAGTTCTACAGTCAGGTATTAACACGGTTGAAGATGTGATGGCTGATGTCAAACCTAAAGAAGCTTTGAAAAGACAATTAATTGATGACGCTAAAAAGTTGTGAAAATAAGAGTGTGCGGTAAAGGGATTAAAAGTAAAATAAGGCATCCAGCGAAGAAGAAAAAGAAAGTGAAGATGCAGACGTTATCTTGAGGCGAAAAACGAAAAAGAATGACTTCTGAAAAATCAAGGAGATGCTCTAAACATATGAATCCTACGGTTGACTTCTTTAACTAATATTAATGCCAATCTTGTTCAGTTACGTGACATAGGTAATTGTGGTTCTGCAATGTAAGGCAGGATCTGGTATTCGTTCAGAACATTTCAACATGACGCAGCTAGTCCATCCACACAGTGAGGAGTGCTGTGAATCTAAACTCTCCCTTTATAGCATTCCACCAAATCAGATATCAATAGAGGACGCTACGTCACGGTTAACCCCCTCAGCACACTTGGATCGTGGACCACTCCTATAAAATTTGTTATACTCAGCGCAGCCTCATTCTTTAACAATATATACAATATTTCTTTACAAATGCAAGAATAGCACATACTGATGGGACAGATTGTGAAGACGAATATCCAATCTACTCCGAAACTAAATTTTTGCATGCAATGATCAGTGAATGTGTCTGCTGGTTCCACTTATTATCATTACTGCGCATACTTGGAAAATGTTCTAAATTATTCAAAAGATGATAAAGAAGTCATTTTGCGTGCCTTCAGGTATTATACTGCTGAAGCAGAAAAAGATGTGAAAGAGAAATTTTAAAACTTAAAAAAAAAGATATTTGATTGTTAACCGCATCTGCACAGTTACTTCTTATTTCAAGTTAAACTTCTCGTGAATAGAACTGAGATGAAGATTAAAATCACCGCATAGCCTCCAAGCTATTTTAAACTTGCCTGAGTACAGTGAAGACTCCTCTAAACCCGTGGTTCCTCACATTATTAAAACGTATCTCAGTGTCCGAGCGTAAAATTATCGGCAGTTAAACAAATGGAGATTAAAAGATCTTTGTTGAGAACGACGGCTAAATACCATATAAAACGCAACTAAATGAAAATGTTTACTGTCACGTCTGACTTATCCTCGAAAAAGCTTGACAATGTGTTTTGGGAAATTTACACAGAGGGTACTTTTAGTAATGGTTGACCATGACAGTTTCAGGCAAATATAAAATATCATCATTCAAGTTTGAACATTTTAACTTGAAGAGTATAACATTGATGGTGAATGGTACGTCTGTCGGTTCAGGTCTAGAAATGGATTACTCTACTGACGATGAATTGTCATTGTGTTCGCGTTCCATTCCACAACTTATTCCTCGGTACAAATGGATGTAACGATGTTGGAATAGGGATATCAATGAACGTCTGTATAAACAGAACTAATGTCTACGCCTGACATTTCGTCTGATCACTGCTTAAATGCTTGTATGCACTTAAATCCCCCAAAACAGGGACATTTGGCATTGAAATTAGAATTTAGTAAACCTTTCGCTAGCCCTATTAGTGTGCTACTCTTTATATAAACACAAGGACTGATTAAAATCAATCGGTTTAGATCGGTAATAACAGACTTTTAATGGAGGAACCCACAATTTAGAAATTATAAAAAAGGATTATTTTATTCGAAACATTTTCATAGGTACATACGCAAAGAATGAAGTGCTGTAACTGTCCAAGAGGATAACGTCAGATTTATACTTAATACTAATATATCGACAGGATTCACTGAGTGGGTGTGTATTTCAGAAGGGGACAACAAATATGATGCTATTATGATTCGCTTGGAAAGCCGCCGTTTTATGAAATAAGTATCGCGAAATTCCAAAAACAAATGCATAATCCTAATGTTATTTCGAATCTTTACAGGCATCAAAGCATTTTTATTAATGTATGTGGTTAATACTGCTTGTACTTTTTGTTGTACATTTCAAGGAATTATTCTTATGAGGAATTTTTCGAAAGTGCGATTCACGCCAAAATAACGAATTTGTATGCAATCATATAAATTAGCTCTACCCATTTGTAAATAAAAACATCCAAAAGAATCCAGAAACATGCTCTTATATAAATAATTCTTTGCCTGCACTTAATAAAATGTAAAAAAAGTAAATTTACATGGCCTAATACCACTGGTCAACAACAATTTTGTCACAAGGGTTTTGATGGGTGTTCTAAGTGTACTTTTTCATGCTGAATCTAAATATGAAATCAGATTTTTTCTATCAGGCTTAGTTTACTTGTGACGCTATGTTCATTTTTTCCTCATTTAGCATGATCACCGGATAAAAAAATAATAACATATTATATATAATTAAGTATATAACAATATTATAATATAAAACATTATAAAAATAATAAATATAATAATATATTATATTAATTAATATAACTATAATAAAATATATTAATATTAATATATATGTTGTATTAATTTTTCTGTAAAATTAGTACAATTTATTCCTTTGGGGAGAAAGTTCTGATAATGCTGGCAGGATAAATTTGGTCGGAGCAGCAGACTGTGCAGGTTGAAACATGTTTGTACCTGTTCAGACATGAGCCTAGTTTCTGTGTGTAGAGCAGCTCCAAGTCAGTCTGCTTGTAAATGTCACAGTGTTAACAGCTAGTGTCTGTTGCTTCTTGTTAATTTTACACCAGTGGTGTATTCATATAGATGTTGTTTTGTAATGCCGCGGAACTGTCTGAATCATCCTAATTCATTTTGTTATGTATGTGGTGATCTAACTTTAAAATCCCAGAAACGTAACTTTACACCATTAGTAAAAAAATACTATGAACTTTATTTCGGATGTAAAGTAGGCGATCAGGACAAGAGTTGGGCCCCTCACATTTGTTGTGTGACATGTGTAAGACTACTTACAGGATGGCTAAACGGTTCACGTCACATGCCATTTGCTATTCCAATGATTTGGAGGGAACCCAAAGATCACACAACAGACTGCTATTTCTGCCTGGTAAATACAAAGGGGATCACTTCAAAACAAAGAGCCTTATGAAATACCCTAATCTACCATCTGCAATGAGACCAGTTCCCCACAGTGCTCAACTTCCAGTACCAAATCCTCCTGAACATGTAAGTTTAAGTGATGAGGAATCAAACGTAGCTGTAGCATATCACGAGGAAAAAGATGAAGACATTTCTGATCCAACATTCCAGGCTACCTGTTCCTCCAATGAACCACATTTACTGTCACAAGGAGATCTAAATGACCTAGTTCGTGATTTGAAATTATCTAAGAAGCAGGCTGAACTTTTAGGTTCAAGATTAAAGGGTTGGAATCTACTGCAACTTGACACTAAAGTTTGTTTTTTCCGCAGCCGCCATGATGAATTCAAAGAATGGTTCTCCCATGAAGATGGACTTGTGTTTTGTAAAGATGTTAATTCAGTAATGGCCCTCATGGGGGCTCTTGGTCATGAACATAACGTGGATGAGTGGCGATTCTTCATTGACTCCTCAAAAGTCAGCTTGGAAGCAGTCCTTCTTCACAACGGAAATAAATTTCCTTCTGTACCTATTGCACATGCTGCAAACATGAAAGAGTCATACGACAACATGAAGTTGCTTTTAGAAAAGTTTCAGTATCAGAAATATAAGTGGAATATCTGTGGAGATCTGAAGGTCATTGCACTTTTGCTAGGGTTGCAGCTAGGTTACACCAAGTACTGTTGTTTTTTATGTGAGTGGGACAGTAGGGACAAGCAAAACCACTACGTTAAGAAGGATTGGCCAAAACGCACCTCACTTGTTCCAGGCAAGAAAAATGTTGTGAATAGTTCACTTTTTGACCCTGAGAAAGTGTACCTTCCTCCTTTGCATATCAAGCTTGGACTTATGAAAAACTTTGTTAAAGCGATGGATAAAGCGCAAACAGGATTCACATACTTGAGAAATAAGTTTCCCCGGATCAGTGATGCCAAGATTAAAGAAGGCATTTTTGTAGGCCCTCAGATCAGAGAATTGTTAAGAGATGAAAGATTTGAAGGAGAGTTGAATGAAGTTGAGAAAGCTGCGTGGCAGAGTTTCAAAAGTGTCTGCACAAATATTTTGGGAAATCACAAGGCCGAAAACTATCCTGAAATAGTAAGAGATCTTCTTAAGTCTTACCAAGCAATGGGGTGCAATATGTCATTAAAGGTTCATTTCTTGGACTCTCACTTGGACTTTTTTCCGGAAAACCTGGGTGCGGTAAGCGACGAACATGGTGAGCGTTTTCATCAGGATATTTCTGCCATGGAAAACCGTTACCAAGGCAAATGGAGCCCCAGTATGCTGGCTGACTATTGCTGGACTCTTAAGAGAGACATGCCTGAGGCAAAGCACAGCAGAAAATCAAAACAAGCTACTTTTTAAACTACAGGTATGTCTTTTCGATCATATTTTAATAAGTATGTAACTATATGGGTTTTTAAAAATTAAATTGCATGTCACACAAAAACCAGACCTGATAGAGAAATTTTACAAACTTATTTGGATTCAGCACAGAAAATGCTATAAGAATAAGGTATTTTCATTCTTGGGACACGAAAAAATTTTTTTTTGTTGCCCAGTGTACTTTGAGATAGGGTATGTTGAACCAACCTACTGGGTAGAATTCGTCGTGATCGCTACCACTGAGCTGTTCCCTATAAATGAACTCCAATGTATAAAATTTTCGGCGTAAGTAATATACAGTATATGTAACTATACGCAGTATATATATATATATATATATATATATATATATATATATATATATATATATATATATACATATATATATATATATATAAAATATATATATAATATATATATATATATATATATATATTAGGGTGATTCAAATATGGGGGTAAAAAATTTTGTTTATATTTTAATGTGTTCAACCCTTTAAATGGTTCATTTCAGCATAAAAATAACTATCCTAAAATATTTTAGCAAATTTTTAAACTAGCATGATATTTTAGACATTATCTGTCCTTACTTCATCAATGTTTCTTTTCTTCTATCAGGGTAAACAGCCCTGTAGTTTTTCACTACTTGTAGCAAGAATTGTGTTTGATCTTCGTCATGTGTTAGTATTTTATTATATTCATCCATTAATTTTACTCCTCTTTCCGCTATATCATTCACGACTTTCCACTGTTTGATAGATTTCTTAGCGGAGTTATACTCTTCATCATTATGCCATTCTTTAGCATCTTTGAGTAAAAATTTTGAACTAAATTCTGTTATTGTAAAGAATTTTTGCGTATTTGATGTGACAAAATCTTCTAATTTCTTCGTTGGAATAAGTGCAGGATCTAGAAAAGCCCGTTTTGCAGGAAGAGTTTCTGTTTTATTTTGCAAGGCCTTTACCATTTTGTTTTTTGTTTCAGTAGGCACTTCATCATCATAAAAGGCCAACGCTACCAGTTCTTCTGATAGGTACCAGAGGTGACCTAACAGTTTTTTAATAGCAACAAATGCAATTGTGTCATTTATTTGTTTGTAGACTATAAGATTCTGTAATAATTCCAGATCAAGACGAGGAGCGCAAGCTGGCACAGGAGCTGTAAACCATGCCTTTACATATAACCGAGTAGCAAATAGACAGATGTCTTTTAGTCCTTTTTTGTCTTTTACTGAAATTTTGAACTGAGATTTGAACAAAAAATTTTAATGAATATATACTTTTGGCCATCCACCTAGCCCGATGAAGTCCCGCTGGATGTTTAAATTTTATTCCACCTTTTGGTTCACCTCCCAAAAAAATAATTGTTAACTGCAATAGTTCTAGGTAATCGTCTCTTGGTTGGAATGTGTCTAGTTGATTTGCTGCAAATATAATTATGTCATCTTTGATGTCATGAATATTTTCATAGATATCTGGATCTGATAATACTGTTTCGTAGTCCTCCTTATTAATGCTTGACAATTTTTCTCTGAACTTCTTAAAAAGGACTATATCTGGGCCAGAAGATGGTGATGAAGACTTTGAAACAACAGCTTCCAGCATAATTTCAAATATGTGGTGTCGACATGCTAGCCACAATAAATCGTTGTCGAATTTTTGTTCTAGAAGAATACCTGCACCATTTCTAGGACCAGTATTGGCTGCCGTTGTATCGAAACACACGCATTTTATTTGTTCGCAGATGCCCCATTCAAGCGATGTCTGATTGTTGGCATTAAAACTAGAGACGCATTTCTGTCACTCAATTTTGCAACATCAAGACTTCCTAATAATTTATCATCAAACAATTTTCTACGTTTGCCTACCTTACATTTCCATGTTGAAGGTTGTGCAGCACAGAAACCAGATTCATCACTTTTACTCTCCTCTGATTCTGATTCTGATGATGTACTGGTGAGTATGACAGCCTCTTCGTTCTTCTTTCTTTTGATCTCTTCTTCTTCTGCTTTCCTCTTTTCATAATGTTGCTTTTCTGCTGCTCTTTGCTCTTTTTTAGCAACAGCCTTATCAATGGTACCCATTTTTCCATGACGTCCTTTCTCACGTTGCATTTTCAAGAATTTCTTATCTTCTATTTTTATAAGCTGCATAGCATTCTCATGAGCAATGTCAAATAAGTTTTCCAGTTTATCTTTCCATTTTTCTTCTTTATTATTTAAATTTTGTGATCTTTTCAATTTGTTTGCTTTGTTTTTCTTAAGCAGCTGCCATTCCTTCAGTATTCCTTGAATTTTATCTACTACATGTCCTCTCATTTGCTGGTATTCCTGTTTTTTCCAAACTGCTAGCACATCATCCACAGTAGAGTAGCATGATTCTCTAATGCCTCGCTTTTTAATATTTCTGTAGTGCATGAAGAGGGCCATCATTTCCTTCTCTGATGGTAATACGGATGTTTTAGTACTGCAGAGGGCTGCCCAATTAGCCATACTTCAGTTTCTTTTCTCGTAGAACTTCTCCCAACTGAGCAACTAGGTGATGGTGAGTTAGGCCTAGCTTCCATAATCGATTAATTGGTATCAAAATTACGAGTTCCAAACAACAATTAAAAGCAAGCTAGTATATAAACCATTAATTAAAAATTCTGAAATTCAAACAATTAAACATAAAATCATAAGTTGTAAAAACAAATAAATTGAAAAAAAGGGAAACTTTGACGCCTGGTAGCACATAGTAAATTTTATTTAAAATTCACCAAATTTGGCAAACACTACTTTTTTGTCATAGGGAACAAAAATACAGGTTGAACAATTAAAAAAAAAACTTTGATTTTTTTGAATCACCCTAATTATACAGGGTGTCCCAGAATTAACTATATATTTCAATGAAATCGGACAAATTTTTTAAAAACACTTTTATTTATGTTTATCATGTTTAATATGTGTTAAAAATGTATAAATTTCTAAATTTTTTTCATAATTTTATTTTCATAATTTTTTCATTATCTGGTCCAATGAAAGACCGTCTGAAGTCATAGAATGGCAAAGAGACTCTCCAAAAGTTAACGTGTGGCTTGGAATGACCAAATCCAAAATTTATGGCCCATTCTTCTTTGCGGGAGCAACTGTAACAGGTACCGTCTACCTTGATATGCTTCAGCAGTTTCTCGAACCACAGCTTCTTGATGATGGCATTCTTGATAATGTTGTGTTTCAACAAGATGGAGCACCATGTCATTATGCTCTAATTGTTCGAGAATACCTCAACAGACGCCTTCCGAATCGGTGGATTGGACGTGGAGGACCTCGACCTTGGCCTCCGCGTTCTCCGGATTTGACACCCCTGGATTTCTTTGCATGGGGTTTCATAAAAACAAAGGTTTATCGCCAAAAGATCAATGCTTCTTGTTGAAACACAACATTATCAAGAATGCCATCATCAAGAAGCTGTGGTTCGAGAAACTGCTGAAGCATATCAAGGTAGACGGTACCTGTTACAGTTGCTCCCGCAAAGAAGAATGGGCCATAAATTTTGGATTTGGTCATTCCAAGCCACACGTTAACTTTTGGAGAGTCTCTTTGCCATTCTATGACTTCAGATGGTCTTTCATTGGAGCAGATAATGAAAAAATTCTGAAAATAAAATTATGAAAAAAATTTAGAAATTTATACATTTTTAACACATATTAATACATTTTTAACACATATTAAACATGATAAACATAAATAAAAGTGTTTTTAAAATATTTGTCCGATTTCATTGAAATAGATAGTTAATTCTGGGACACCCTGTATATATATATATATATATATATATATGAAGGGTATTTTGAATTAGTAGGAAGATAATTATTAAACTGTTTTTCTTGTAAGATACGAATGGCGCTTCGTGCACAAATTTTTAAAAAAATGACTATAAAAAGTGTAAGTAATAAAAATAATTAGATACTTAAATGGAATCAGAAGTTTTCGCTTCTACTGCTTCCAGCAGTTGGGTATGAAGATTGCCATTGGACACTATTTGATTCAAATGATCCGGGGCATTCATAGTATAACAGAAAAACTACTTTGAAAAAAGGCGTCCCAACGTGTATTGATGTTTTTAAATAAATAAATAATTTCCTGCATTTAATCAAATGTAAAAAAGAAAACATACATGGCCTGGTAGTTTGAGTGTGTATGCTGAACGCACAATTTCTAATGCATCGTGGTCGCTACCAGTAGTATGGCCGCAAAACGGACGAGTGCAGGCAATTGCAATGTTGAGCATATGAGTGCCATTGCCAACCCCCTTCCTCCTTGTTGCAAGGTACCAACACCCTTCCCCCCCTTATTGAAAGGTGCCAATCCCTTCCTCTAGTGATAACCCCCAGGGTGCCTTCCCACACAAGGGGGGATTCCACCAGCAAGCTGGGGGAGTCCACCTAAACTCTTTGGGGGAGAAGTTGGGACGGTCTCACCCCTCAAAGGGGTATACCTAACCTAAGAGAGAGAGAGGAGGAGAGAGAGGAAGACACCATCCAGCGTCTACGAGGTGCAGACGCTAAATGAGAGCTAAGGTAGCATCACTTAGCTTAGAACTCGAAATCCGCCAGTTAGCTTAAGCAGTCAGTTGGCTTAGAAGACTTAGAAGGCAGATCTTGTGTATATATATATAACTTTTCAGCTGCCAGTTTGCGCTAGTCACATACTCTTGACATTTGGCTTACAAATCCATCAGTCGGCCTAGAAGGAGTAAATGGCAGATGTGTATATATATATATATATTCCCATCTCCCCAGTTAATCCTTAATATCTTATACAGGGTGTTTCAGGAGGAAAGATCAATACTTCGGGAGGTGATAGTATCGGTCATTGTGAGAAAAAAGTTTATATGAACATGTGTCTAATTCTGAATGGTTACAGAGATAGAGCTGTTTGAATTTACAAATACAAAAGCATTGCTAATGGTAATCAAGAAAGAGAAACCAATTACTGTTTCTAACATTTAATGTTTAAACATTGGCATTTTGAATGGTATCAGATACAGAAATGACAAATTTGTTACAGTTTACAATACGTTTTCGAAAATCCCACCGTCAACCTCAATGCACTTTGCAACTCGTGTGCGAAGATCACGTGTTGTTCATCTGAGTTGATCTTCACGTTCCTTTATGCGAGCAGCAGCATCTAAAATGCGCGCGAGCAATTCGTCTCATGTATCCACCTTTCTTTTATAAACTCGACTTTTCATCCACCCCTACAAACAATAATCTAACGGAGAGAGGTCTGGAGACCTTGGTGGCCAGTGAATAGGACCACCGCGGCCGATCCATCGACCAGGGAAAGTTTGATTTAGGTATTGCATCACCAGACGGGTAAAATGTGGAGGAGCTCCGTTATGCTCAAAATACATACCAGCGCGTGTAGCCAAAGGAACATCCTCCAATAGTCCTGGCAATTCATTTTGCAGAAATTCTAGGTAACTTTGTCCTGTAAGACGATTCTCTAAAGTAACAAGGCCAATCAGCTGATCATCGATGATACCGCACCACACATTGGCAGAGAAGCGATGTTGAAAATTTGTTTCCACAGTGGCATTTGGATTTTCGTCTGACCACCGATGAAAGTTACTAGCGTTATTGATACCGTCACGGGTGAAAGTAGCTTCATCGGTGAACAGTATTATTCGAAGCATTCAGCGATTAGCACTTACCCAATGACAAAATTCCAGTCGCATGGCAGCGTCTCCTGGTTGAAGGTGTTGTACACGCTGTACATGATATGGATGCAAGCCTTCCTCACGTAATGTTCGCCATGCTCTTGTGTGTGGTACACCGAGACGTGTAGAAATTCTTCGTGAGCTAGTAGTAGGACTACGCTCTACCAACTGAAGAATGTTTTCTACTTCATCCACATCTTGTTGACCTTCACGTTCAGATGAAACATGAGCGCTGGGAAGTGTACCAATCTCACGCAATGTGTTGAAAACCCTGGTAAACACTCTTCGATCCGGAATTCTGCTGTTCGGAAACCGTCGACGGTATTCTGCAACAGCAGCTGTTGCACTTCCATCGCAAAAACCTTAGACATACAACATATCTGCATATTCGGCATGTGTGAAGGTGTGTGGCATTCTTAACACTGCTTCAAACACCAAACAATGTCACTCACAACAGTCAGCTGTCGATTGGCTTATGTTACATGCTGACATTACAGCTTACATGGTTGAAGGTTATAGGGGAGGGAAGGGGGAGGAAGAGCTGCGCGCGCATCAGATTCAAACAGCTCTATCTCCGTAACCATTTAGAATTAAACACATGTTCATATGAACTTTTTTTCTCACAATGACCGATACTATCACCTCCCGAAGTATTGATCTTTCCTCCTGAAACACCCTGTATATACAACCAAAAGAAATATATAAAACACCGTTACATAATTCTGTTTATTTAGAAGAATTAAGGGAATTAATTCATGAAATATATAGGAAATAAATATACATTCAAAAATAAAATACAGCAAAAATATACACATTAAGCGAAGGATATATATACATTCTTAACTAATAATATTAGTACAGGATAAAACTATATAACCATTTAATATATGTACGAGCAAATACGCCCTTATATATATAAACACCAAAACATATCAAAAATAATAATAGTACAGGATAAAACTATATACCCATTAATATATATATATATATATATATATAAACAGCAAAACTTATATAAAATCAAAATACATACACCTTATGTTGTACCGCGCTTAACTAAAATACTAAACTCGCACGTGATCGATTCTACAGTTACATCATTGTTGCTTTGTATCATACTATACAATAAATACGATTTAGCATTATTTCGCCACTCAAGGTGTGCGGGTGCTTATACTCAATGTAAAGGGCCTTCATATCGTTCAATACTAATTTTGTGCCCACCTTACAATTGGTTGGCAAATTATCTTTAAACACGGACAGAATACAATCAAAATGACGCACAAAGAGCGCGTCGTTAGCCAAAACATCATTATTAAATTCAAGTTTATAAACAGTCCTTTCCAATCGAGATTTTTTCTTACCGATCCGAGCTTTTCAATCGTGAATTCTTCTTCACAACGCATAGAGTAGTTGAAATAATGCGCCTCATTATATAAACATACAACTCTTCAGGGTGAACAGTGTAGGCGAGCTCTGCCCTGTACTGCTCATGTCCTTTTTACCAAAGTTCATGATATTTTGAAGAGTCTAAACCATTTAAATAAGCATCCAGCTCTAGACCATTCTCGCCATGTCAATTCCTACATTCGATAAACCCGTCGAGCAGAGCGGTGTATGCGTATTCAAGAACCGTATCAAAATAAACCATATCTGTAACAAGTGCGTCTAATATAAGTTTTAGTTTGCAGAAATCAACGATTTCAAACATTCTGTCGAGGATGAAGCGTTTTCGCGTAGGGACAAGAACGTTTTTATCAGATGCATTCTTCCACATCAGTCGTATATCAATGCATGGCTGATCTTTATTTATACACAACGTACAAACAATGGCATTTGAGGGGGGTATCATTAATCTGTTCTCTTCTTGTACCTACACCTGCAGGTATTTTATAACGATCCTCATCCCACTTCTCAACTATCACGAAGACTCTATTCATCTCCTCAACACTTAAATCAACAACATTACGTTTACCAGAGTTTGCTTGTCTACAAATCGTTTCAAGTACATAGTTAATGGCACCGGTTTTACGTCTGAACACACGCAATGACTTCGTCATGGACACGTCGTATTCGGCATTAAGAATGCTGCTCAAAGGAAGCTCTATCGTTTTCTATTTTTGAGAATGCACAACCAGTCGGGTCAAGCTCTGAGATGACTATGAACAACCGGTGCACTGTTTGGCTAGGGGACAGGTGTGGAGGAATGAGTCATACCAAGCGTTAATATTTCGTGTACGGGTATGTTCCAGCATGAAAGAATCATGCGAGTAATTGTGCCCATTATACCGGGCAATTTTCCAATACATGGAGCAATATCGGTTTTAATGTTTTTTCAAAATGCGCACTAGACGTTCATTTCCACAAACTAAACATATTAACAATCCGGCGCACTATATGAGAGAAACATGTGCCCGTATTTATCCTTTTAGTTTAACAGTCCATACACTCTCTAAATTCTATTAAAACTCACACAGGCCTCTAGCCACAACCTCACTACAATCCTCGTCATGATATATATGAATGTAGTGGTAAAAGTATTTTAGCTTGTCCATGATGACAAGGTTTACATTCTCAGCCGCAGGGTAAGCGTACTCGGTATGATGCCGTATGACAAAATACCACCTGTCAACCACTCATCAACAAGACTCACTACCCATACCCGTTGCTTCTCTTCTGCACGCGTTCTTTCTTTCACCTCACAGTATATGTACGCTTTTATACAGTTTAGCCCTACAACGTAGTCCACTACATCGTTTGTGCCGCGAAATCCGGCAATGCTCCTTCCAGAATATCCATAGACTATTTGAACATCTTGTTCCTCAAGCTCCGCGCAGTTCAATGTAGCCTTAAAAGTCTCAAAGGATGGGGGTGCTAGGCCTTCAGTATTCACCACATCTTCCGACTTTACCGAATATAACTTCATAAACATCGAACACGCAATATCAAACGTAGCCATCACTATTTTTCGACTACGTGAGAATTCTTCAAATATACGTCTGAGATCCAGGGCTTGCAGCGGCCAACTGAGCACGGAAGGGTAGAGATATGCCCAGGTAGTAGCAAGAGTCACATGACGCTTTGATAGAGCTTACAGTGGGCGGAGCTTATGACTTTTTCCTGTACATACGCAGAGACACACACACACACACACACACACACACACACACAGACAAAGGAGAACATGAAACCCTAATTAAAACATTTACATATTCAAATATATGTAATAAAAATAAACATATCGTTAACAATAGACATATATGATTTTCAGGTACTATGGTACCCAAAGGGTACTGTATCATAGGTGCCAGGCGCCTGGTAACGTTTCCTATAGGATGTTACGCAACACCTTTGTGCCCCTAAGTTCCTTCACACACCCAAGTTGGGGTGGTTGGTCACCCTCATCTTCTAAACACACTAGCTCTTTCAACGAGTCAGATATTTCAGCTCTTTCCCCACCCTCACCCGCACCCCATAAGTTTTTGGCCCTGTTGATACAAAGGAGTCAGCGTATGCACCATCACCATACTCATCCTTAATCTCGTAAGTCAACTCTCCGAGGAATTCCCAAATAGGCGGCATGTATTCACCCTCCCTCTCTGTGAATATTATGCTATCTGTGTCAGCGTACAGCACCCTCCACCCAAGAGAGTGCAGTAGTTCCCAAAGCTTGATGCGTGCGTATGGCGTTGTGAAGCTGGCTACAGGTATGTTTGTAACACGTGAGATATCTGTGGCCAGTTCGGTGATGTTGTACTTTATTATGTACGTGTTACCAACATTCATGATCGCCATAACCTCTTTATCGGGGGCATTGGCATAATCCCACACCTCGTTATAACTTTGGGCTAGGTGAACGTTCCCCTTACCTGTATTCTGTGCAAACTTGCCCCAAAGACTATTTAAGCATAACTTTGCACTAAAGTGCTTGCCAGGGTTCTTAACAATTTAGCTCCGGTCAAGTTGTATCCCTTCACGGTCACGGTAACGCTGAATATAAGCCGATTTTTCACCCTCGCTCTCAACCCCGCGCGGGTAGCCTGATGCTTCTACTTTATCATTCAAAAGAGTATTTATATACGGCGTGAAAAGGTTGGGGAGTTTCTGAAACCTCCACACTTCATATATCTTCAATACTCTGTAACCATGGCAGATGGCTAGGGACAGCTCAGGACTTGTATATAGAGCTCTGATCTTCCGCTGGTTGGTTGTGTGATTATAGGACCCATTATTCTCCTCTGCGCACTTCACGGACAGGAGAAACATGAGTTTATGATCTATAACGACGGGTAAGATCGGCATCCATAAATCGCGAGGGGGGAGCACATCTACGAAAGAAAGCCCAAAATAGTACTTTTCGAATTTGTTGAGAACACCTCGATGGAGGCCAGGCCAGGTCCCACCAGTTTTTCAGGTGCAACTACGGGGTACGGATTGTTCTTCATCACGTAGGGATATAAAGAACAGAAGTAGTAGTAATGGAGTTTCACGCCCTCCGTAGGTAGAAAGTACAGCTTGAATGGGTTTGTACGCCCTCCGAACAAGCTAACACCACATTTGAGAGGGTCTAGCACCATTGAACGCTTGATCGTGTTTTTTTCTTTACGTTACTCTCCATCTGTGCATCATACTCATGCTCCCTCAAGATCTTGTAAGTGAACTGGGTACCTATAAGCTGATCGCGGGTGCGGGTCCATGCAAGACTGTCGGCAGGAGATTTACCGTGGATATCTCCTACGATTCCACTCAGGACGTCGGCATCCATGCCCCTAGTAACAGTTAAAGGACTACACAGTCTTCTCATGAGTTGCACGGTCTTCGCTTAGATCATCAACTCAAAAAACACGACTTTTGACTTTAATGGGTACTTCCCCCATGTTGCGGGCGTGTTTTATATATAAGTCTGTCTGCTGCTGTATGTGTATCAGCCAGTAAATAGCCTTGTGCCCATAACTGCGAGAGTTGTTTCTGTGAATGACGGCTAAGGTGTCATTAGGCATGAAGTTTTTCTTGAACACCGTAAAGCACAATGAGGCGATTGTGGTTGCGTCTTGCAGCGGATCGCAGTTGAAACTGTTTATGTACATCCTTCTAAAGACCTGGAAACATACTCTAAGCACGCGCACATCATTCAAACAATAACGCTCAAATTCATCAGCTATATTGTTTGGATTAGTTTCATTAAAACTGTTGTAGTAGTGGTCAAAATCTTCACGCTCACTATCACTCATGTTGCTGTAGTTAAAGTATTGTTTGGGAGGAGGTAGTCCTACGTAATTTAAAGTATCGCTAGTGAGGAAAGTGTAAGGGAAATACACTTTTGAAACTTCGGCGGCTACACCCGTCACCTTGGGTAGCTTGGCCAGTTTGCAAGGTGTGAATAATAAAGTATCTTTAAACTGAACATTACCACTTATCTGCATTTATATTTTTGTTTCTCCTTTTCAAGGGGTCGCCTGTAAATATCCCCGATGACTCCTGTTCAAGCAATTTCTTATAAAGGAACTGTGTGTCAAATTTTGGCCCGTTATGGGCAAGAATATACAAAGTCATTTTTTGGAACTTGTCCGCTACTTGACAATATAGGATACAAAGAGTTTCACAGGGCTGTTGTGTGTGATCGTTTTAAAAACATTTGTCTGTTTACCACATTTGTGACACTCATCACTCTCAACCTCTCTGCACTCATCGCAGATAGTCTATCTTACAAGTAGATGTGGGACAACCTCTTTGGTTTCAGGGTTTGTGTAAGTTTCAATATCGTAGTACACAGTTATACAACGTCTATTTTTAGGCTTAGCGTCTTTCATATAACATACATGCTTCACTCCATCCGCCTTATATTTCTCATGGCATGTAGGACAGTGAATTTAATCACATTTATGCTTGAATTTCCCCCAATTATCCATCATATGAAACATACTACATTCACATATTCTCATTTTCCTGCAAGTATCAATTGACTTATGGAACTCAAAGCATTTATTATTGAAAAATGTACGTCTCCACACATTACATTCCCTCTTCTCAGCTTCATCAACACGACTTTCACATTTGGAGCTTTTACACTGCTCACATACCATGTGGCATTCCTTACAATGTTTCACTATATCATCGGCAAACTTGAGACATCCCTTACATAAATCATAATGCCTTCCATATTTTCGACTTTTATCATAACTAGCGTAAAGGTCCTTTATATTGCGGATGGGAAGATACGGTGTTCCTGATAATCCTAAAATAAGTAGAGGTCTTGTACGATCTCTCATACAGCTCTTAAAAACATACACAGTCCCATGACGATCATCCATTGCAAATACACCTATACGAACATTCATTTCCTGCTCCACCCTTTTCAGCTGTTCAGGACCCATATTACACTCAAACTCAAGCCTACGGCCTGAAGCCAGTTTAAGAGCACGCTGCACAACCATATGTAACACAAATATTTTTCACCCGGTTATTTAGTACAGTAAACATATGGGCTAAGACTACTGCTATAAAGCCGCAACCACGCTTGGCGTTTATATGCTTTCTGTAAATAGCTTGAGAATTGAAGTTAAGAGTATAAGATGTGGCACTATAACGAGCAACCCGGAATACTCTGTCAATATCTACCATGAAGTTGTCCATATTGAAGGTTGTACTACTTTGAGATGCCTGCATTATACGGCTTAAGATATATTCTATGTCTACAACTGCCAAGCGTCTGAATGGTATTACTACCCAAATATCACCTAAGTGGTTCCAAAAAACCTTAGCCCCCCCCCCATTTGCAGCTTACATGTTTACTTATATCGAAATAGATTTTAGTGATTATAAAAATATATAAAATTCTTTATTTATTGCAGGTATTAAAATTACTCTAGCTGATAAAGTGATAAAATAATGGCTTCTCAATTAATTGGTGATTCGGAGAGGCAACGTGTGATAGATCGCATACGAGCAATAACATTTCGGGAAGCTCGTGATGCTGGAGCCACCTTTATAACACATTCATGGGTTGCCAAAAAGTTGCGAAGAAGTGAGGACTTCGTCAAAAGAAATTGGAATAAAACTTTGGATGAATGTGAAATGGATACAACCAAATCTGGGCGCCCAAATTTGCCACTCTCTCAGGAAACAAAGGACATCATTGAAAGCGGTACGCGTAAGCGGAAAAACAGCTGTGCTAAACTTTCTAGAGAGATCGAAGTGTTGAGAGGAAAGATCGTTAGTGGTGAGATCATTCGACTGTACCGTCATAGGCAAGGTTTAAAGCCTTGGCATGAACTTCCAAAGCCAAGAAAAACTCAACTTAACATTGATGACAGAATGTCGTTTGGCCATTATCTTGAAGATTGGGATGTGGATGATTTCATGCATTTAGCCGTCTCCAATGAATTTTTTGTTTACGTAACACGTCGGCCTAACTACCAAAATGATCGAGTGTGGGCCACACCACCAGATGAAATCGATGACAATGAACATTATCGCGAATTATTAAAAAGTCCAGACTGTGTTGGTGTGTTTGTTTTGTTCACTGCAAAGAAGCTCATGTGGGTGCTGAAGCCAAATGGTCAGAGTTGGGATGGACAGTATTTTCGTGATATTATTCTATCCCAGCATGTCATTCCTTTTCTAAGAAACCCAAACAATGTTATGGATGTCGATCAGGTCACACTTCTACACGATAAGACCCCCTGCTTTAAGGCATTAGCCACTCAACAGTTGTTGCGGAACCATGAGATCGATTTCTTTGGAAATGAAGAATGGCCAGGAAATTCTCCTTACCTGAACGTCTGTGAACACAGTGGATCAGTTATAAAGGACAAGGTTGAATGTCTCTTGTTTCAAGAACCTGCAGCAAATCGATTTTCGAAGGATACAATGACGCAACACATTGAAACTGTTTTAGCAAATTTGCGTAACGATCAAGATCTATTCACGTCACTTTTGGCAAGCTACCCAAAGCGAATTCAGGCTGTCTTGGAAGCCAATGGCGGGAACATCAAGTTTTAATTGTTTCTCATTAAATGCAGGATTAAATTCTCTTTTGTAAGGTATGTTTAGTTTTACTGTACCTCTAATGGTTTAGTCCATGGGCGGGGGAGCTAAGGTTTATTGGAGCCCCGTACATTCCCGTCAACTGACCCGAACCCGAAGGACAACCTCGTCCGAACTTCACGTTCATCACGGTTCTGAAGGGCAAACTGCACAATACGTTCAACTACGCGCCACAGTCTGTGTTCAACACCGTTGCTATACAGGGTTCCAGGATCAACCCTGACTATATACCGATTTCTAGTCAGGGCCGGGGTGAGGTTAGAGGTGCGTACAAGTTCGAATGTTATACCTTCCTCTTCAGAGCGAGAAGCTGCTGGTGCGGAGGATGTACCCGGAATTGAACAAGAATAAAGGCGTACAAATTTAATTGAGGAGGGAGCTAGCGTGCAAGTTGTTGGGGCTCTATTACTGGAGGTTTAGCAACCTTTGCATTTCTGGCACGTTTTATACCTGACGTGGAAAGTTCTTCATCATCGTGCATCCTCTTTGAACTGTCACGTGGTGGAGGTGTCGCTGCTGAAGGTTCGTTAACGGGGGTGGAGTCTGTAACCACAACTACACTGTCATAGGGGTCGTGTGTGTAATATCGATGATGGAGTGCTGTACCTCATCGTAATTCACGGTTCTGTGGAAGAAGAACAACAAGATTGTAGAATATAAAGAGCAACACTTAAATTTTGTTATATTTTGTAAATGTTCCACTTAGGGGTGTGACGTGTTAGAGAGGGAGACTCTAGGAAAATTCAGGTTCACAAACCTATCCACATGTGTTATATCTGGCCCTACAGGATGTGGTAAAATTGTGTTTATGCTTAAAATCATTAAAGATAAGGAGATGTTCTCAAAATTTGTGCTTAAAGTAATACGGTGCTATTCGACGTACCAAGATGATATTTTGTTCCACGAAGGTGTATATGACGTTAATTCGTTAAAGGAAAATGAGCATACAGTCATTGTAATTGATGATCTCATGTTGAAAATGGATAAAACGTTTGCCGAGACATTTACATAGTTCTCCCACCATCTTAACATAAGGGTATTCTTCATCAATCAACATCTATTTTTCAAACATAGATACATGCGTGATGTGTCGTTAAATACATAATATCTATTCTTATTCGCGCAAAGTAGAGATGTCAAAAATTGGGGTATTAGCCAATCAAATGTTCCCGAATCAGCGTAAGGAGTTTTCGGAAGTTTATAAAGAAGCTACAAGTCAGCGTTACGGATATTCGCTTTGTGACCTTCACCCGCGAAATACGTTTAGGGTACTTCTAAGAACGAAAATATTCCCAATCGAGCCAGAAACGGTGTATATTCCAGAATGACAAATAGGCTGAAGAAATACCGTGACTTAATAACAATCTATCATCGATTGACCCGGGCATTGCAGCAGATGTTTTTTAAAAATATCGACTCGGACTTTTTAAAATGCATCTGTGAAATCTGCCTTAATGTTATAAAATGTAATGTGCTAATGAAATCTCAGAAGGCTCGCCTACGTCGTTACAAGAACATAATACGTACGCTCGCTCGTAAAAGTCAAACTGTGGGGAAGAAAAAGCGAATTATTGTAGAAAGAGGGGGATCATTCCTCGCCATCTTATTTTCAGTTTTGAGCCCTTTACTGACTAGATTAATATAATGAAGAAAGTGGTAGTGATTCCGCACGAGGTGTACGCTTCACTACAAAATTCAAAGAGTCCAGACATGGTTCTAGAACACCATAAAAGCAGGCTTAAATGAATGGAAAGTGAATTGATGTTGAAAGAAAACAGGGTTCCAAGCTATTTTTGTACGGATATGGGGAAAGAATTTATAGGCCGAGCTTTTCAGAACATGTTGGCAGTGTTTAATATCAGTTGCTACACTAGCAATTCTATACATAAGGCCTCTTTAGCTGAAAGAGTTCAACGTACCATAAAGGAGCGCATGCATCGCTATTTTACAAATAAAAACAAATACAGATATATAAACATTCTTGGATCATTGGCCTCGTCATACAACCGTTCACACCATCGCGCGATTGAGGAAACACTCATGAGGTTTTAGAATGATGTACGCACACAGAGTGTGAGGGGAGAAGAGATATTCGTAGAGCACCGCCACACTCTACACGTTTAAAAATCAATGATTATGTAAGGCTATGGCGTTCGGGAAATAAATTCGCGAAGAGATTTGAGCAAGGCTGGACACGTGAAATTTTTAAAGTTAGCGCGACGAGACCTAAAGGCGAGATATTGATGTATTACGTTGAAGATATGAATGGGAAAGAAATCGCAGGAGGATTAAATAATGAACACAAAGCAACTATCCTAACTGGGCTTAAAAGGAAGATTAGCTGGATGTGCTACGCATCATCTGCGAGCACCGGATAACGAACCTGGGATCGCAGTAATTCCCTAACTTTAAAGTTTTAGTAGTTCTATAAACCAACTTGTAGAACTTACTATAAATTTTTTATTTAGCACGTACAGGGAAAGAAGCGCGTAATAAAATTTCACTTTCAAAGGACGCCTTCATCGCATAATAAAATTCACTGTCTAAATGACATTCTCAGAAGGAAGATTAGCTGGGCTACTAAGCCCCGTCGCCGAGTCTCGAACCCCTGGGCAGATATCCTTTCATTTCGTTTATTATGGCTTTTTATAAATTAACTAACACTTGCAAGGGTTAAGCATTGAATGATACGATGTATATAGCCCGAGAATGAATCACAAACTAAATTATTACGTAATTACTCACATCTCAATGGCTTCTTTATCAGCTGGTTCTTTCTCGCCATCACAAATTTCTGCAGTGATTGCGTTGAAAGTAGGGCGTTCCGGTCGGCCGCTGTGAAAAGATGAAGTTTAGCCCCTGTAGAGAGGTCGCGGTCTTCAAATAAATGCAGGGAGCAGTAAAGCTGATGTGTCTGACTGGGAGTGTCCATGATGAGAGAATGTGTAGTTACTTGTTGATAAATCACTGTTGTGGGATCCAGCTGAAAAAGTTCCCTTTTATATACGTGACCCCGATTGGCCCCACCCCCAATATTAGATTCGCGAGTTTCCTCTGTGAGAGCGAGACTTTCCACCAACCAGAGGTAATCGTTTAGTTAATTTTCTCGAGGATAGCTATCTTATTCAAAAGGTTGGGGAACCTACGAGGTTGGCCAGTATTTTAGATTTAGTAATAACTACGGACGATAGGCTAATCACTGATCTTCAAGTAATAGAACCGTTAAGCAATAGCGATCACAATATGGTAGAGTTTGTCCTCTCAGTAATCACTCGAAACCAGCTAACTCGACATAAATTCCTAACTTCCAGCTCGCAGACTTTTGTAAATTTAGCAATGAATTGTCACAGGTCAATTAGGAAAATGTAATGGGGATCTCCAACACAAAAATAATGTGGGAATCGTTTGAAACAGTATTTAGGACTATACATAAGGAATGTGTACCGTACAAGATTAAGCGTGCGAAAGTAAATAACAAGCCCTTGTAGTTTACTTCTAGAGTAGCGGATATTATAAGGAGTAGAGCTAGGGCTTATAGGCTACATAAGTGCGATAAAGACAATTTGTGGTTACGAAACAACTACATATCTCTAAGGCGTGAAGCGAAAAGCGTAATAAAAGAGTCCAAGCGTGATTTTGAAATCTCCATCGCTCGTGACGGCAAAGAAAACCCCAAGCTATTCTTTCATTACGTCAATAATAGGAATCCAGTAAAGAGTGTCTTGGGGACGTTGAAAAATCCTGACGGAGAGCTAGTTTCTGGAAACAAGCAAATGGCTACCCTGCTCAACGAATTTTGTACATCAGTTTTTACAGTAGAAGATGTAACGAATATCCCTACGGTCCTAGACAATACCTATTGATAATGGTAATACTTTAGATAATATTGTGGTTAGTGAAAGGGAGGTAATGCGCTATATTGATAAAATGAAAATGGTAAATCACCGGGACCGGAATCACTATCTTCCATACAACTAAAAGAATTAAAAGAAAGCATTGTTGTGCCGGTAACAAAGATTTTTAATGTGTCTATTTCTGAAGAGTGCGTACCAGATAATTTCAAGTTAGCAAATGTACCACCTATTTTTAAGAAAGGCGATAAAGCTGCGGCGGGAAATTATAGGCCAATCAGTTTAACGTCTGTTGTAGGTAAGCTACTGGAATCAATAATTAGGGCTCGTATAGTCGAACACTTTGAATTGAATTGCATAACTTGATTAGGAATACGCAGCACGGTTTTAGGCGAAACAAATATTGCTTAACTAATCTTTTAGAATTTTTTCAAAGCGTGGTTGAAGTTTACGATAGTTATCGGGCGGTAGATGTAGTGTATTTAAATTTTCAAAAGGCGTTTTTCCCCGTACCGCCACAAAAGACTCGTTAAAAAAACTAAGGCTCATGGAATGAGGGGTGTAGTAATAAATTGGATAGAAGAGTGGTTGCGAGGTAGGAAACAGAGGGTGGTCTTTGATGGAGCGGAGTCGTGTTGGGCTAATATAGCGAGCGACGTTCCTCAAAGTTCTGTACTGGACCCCTTGTTTTTTTATATACAGTATATTAACGATTTAGATGTCGGCCTAGTGAGTACAGTTTCAAAGTTTGCGGATGACACGAAGTTGGGTGGTAAGGCAATTAATGATAAAGATAGAGGTAAAATCCAGGAGGATCTGAATAAAATCGATGATTGGTCAGTCACATGGCAAATGAGATTTAAAATCGATAAGTGCAAAATTTTACATATAGGCTCGCGTAACGGTAATTTTGCGTATAGTATGTCAGGGAAGGATTTGGCAGGCGTAGAACAGGAAAAAGATTTAAGTTATCGTAACTGGTGATTTAAAAGTGGCGAAACAAAGTACAGCCGCGGTCAATAAAGCGAACAAGGTGCTAGGTTTTATAGCTAGGAATTTTGAGTACAAATCGCGCGATATTATTGTTCCTCTTTATAAATCATTAGTTATACCCCATTTGTAGACCCCATTACGCGATCCAATTTTGGAATCCGTATATGCGCAAAAATATAGGTAAAATCGAAAGAGTTCAAAGACGAGCAACTAAGATGATTCTGTCGCTTAGGTCTAAGTCGTACGAGGATAGGCTTAAGGAGTTAAAATTGACAACACTCGAGACTAGGAGGCTAAGGGGTGATCTAATTCAGGTTTTGAAAATTATGAATGGGTTCGATAACATAAACAGAGATAGTTTTTCAAAATATCACAATATAATAGAACTAGAAATAACAGATGTAAGTTGATAAATAGTTGGAGACAGCAATGGGCAAAAATTTTTTTACGCATAGAATAGTAAATAGCTGGAATAGTTTACCGTTAGAAGTAATTAGTAGCACGTCTATAAACATGTAAGTCCCTTTACCAAGCCAGCAGCCCTTCCGATCTAGAATTTAAAACGTTATTAGTACCGACGTGAATAACACGTTGTGTCCTCAGAGGTACCGTCTGTAAAATGGTGAACACTACTAGTTATATCCTCCACCCTTGCACCAGGGTAGCAGTAACGGCGCCTACGACAAGGGTTTCTTCCACAGAATTCCTCGAGCTGCCCTCGAACAATGGAATCACCAACGAGTCGTATTTCCGGTTCATCAGCATCATCGAAGCCTAAAATGGAAAACATTGTTTTTTATTATTGGTAGACAAGTCTTAGGTTGTCTCAATGGGGCTCCATTACGCACTTGAACGAAGGGTTGGGAAGTAGAGGAAGAGAGCGGTCTATTAGTACTATTTATATTATTATTAGAAACTGATGCAGGAGGGGTCGTAACTGAAGGCTCAAGGGATTCTAATTTTGCCATCAGGAGCACCACCCTTTCTTGAAGCCTCACTATGACCTCCCTCTCACGTTCTAACACGTTCCTCAGCACTTCCATGTTTGAGCATCACCTGCAAACTAACTGATCATTGTTATTAGCCAAAGTAAACGTGCAAGCGGCAAATTTCCCTTCACAGCGACTGCAAGTACTTGACAGGGGTGCCATGCTATTAATTAATTTAAAAAAAAACCGAGCGTTTTGGAAATTAATAAATTACAACGTAGGTCTACTGCGTGCTTATTGTGACGTCACTTTCGCAAGCCCGCAAAAATGTTCTTGAACGCAGAAACAGGTTCCTGTAACACAAATTTATACTAAATGAATATATACTTACGAAGCTACCAACGAAGGATCTGCAAAAGAAAAAGTATTAATAAAACTTATCTGTCCGCTATTCGACCGACTTTTTTCTTTCTTTTTTCCTTTCTCCCACGGAGGGTGACCACACCCTACTTAATGATCCCTTAGCAAAGCAAAATGAACTTTATTTGACCTCGTTTTCTAATAGGTTCGAAAAACAAACAAGGCAAGCTACGTGCACTCGCCTTGGTTTAATCAAATAATATAGTAATGAATAAAGTCAATAAATAAAATATATTCGTTAATAAATGGTTAATAACACGAGATAATTTAGTTAAGGCGCCAAACTA